>OZ026546.1:1033913-1086413 GCA_964020155.1 Chondrilla cf. caribensis | reverse complement strand
TTCACAATACGTATGTACACACACATACATGGTGTAATGTGCAGCAAAAATGGGTACACTTACACACACAAGGGGCCATACGTCTTCACAAGGTAAGAATTCAAGGCCACAACCTTGCCCTGAAGAAAAATGTACTATAATGAACAATGTACTATAGTCCAACTATGTACAAAGATACGTATATATACGTATACGTATTCGTTTACAGGCATATGTACATGCATATGTATAGAGAATAATATTGTGATTGATAGTGCAAGCAAATCTACTAATCACAGGAAGTAATTGAGCGAGTACAACAGGAAGACATCTCCACCTTATTACCAGAAACCTTCACTCCGAGGTTCAATTTTGTACTTCAATAGTATCTGAAATACCTGAATGTTCTGAAAGCTCAGGTAGACCTGAATAACAAAACTACTACAGTCCCTCAACTTAGCAAATGTACAGTGTGTAGAAAGGGTGAGATATAGGGCCATTAATAGAGAATGAGTGCTCATATTAGATCACATGTAAGATACTCAATCACATTCACCTACTTTCATTTTAAATAGCAAGTCCAAATTTCCTATGAACGGATGCGGTGTTGGTCCGGGAACACCTTGCTTTTTAAAATATTGATGAGATGCAGAGACATAGCTGATAGGATTAAGAGAAATGTACGTAGGTCATGATGTGTCGTGCGTGCGTGTGTGTGTGTGTGTGTGTGTGTGTGTGTGTGTGTGTGTGTGTGTGTGTGTGTGTGTGTGTGTGTGTGTGTGTGTAAGCCCAGAATTTTCACAATAAGTGCATCAAGAAATCGAATATACGGTAAGAAGCCTAACTCCGGACTCTTCCGAATTTTAAATTGACGATGATAGTCAAGACGATCCAAACCTTTAGATATAGCATCTTTGATTGAGGATCAGTTCGATAACAGACTTAATCGGAGAAAAGATTTGCGGAGAGAAATTTCCCAAGTGTTCAAAAATAGGGTACCTTCCCATACTGGTAGAAGGACAATATTCAATCCTATCGAATCATTAGTACATTACTAGGAGGCAGTTTTATTTCAATGAAGAAATACCCACGTACACTCCTCGATCTTACCTGTGGTAGGTGTAGAGGGCGACTACAAGGATTGAGATCAGCAGAAAGAGCCAGAAATAAACGTCCATGACTAAATGCAACGACAGCCAACTGCTAAGCCCTACGAGTACCTTTACCCTTCGCCCACGATACTAGTCTCGCGTAGCCAGACCCTAGACTCGCCTCCATTTTTCAAATGTGACGTCACCGTCCCGGCGAGACGGTGACGTCACATTTGAAAAATGGAGGCGAGTCTAGGGTCTGGCTACGCGAGACTACACGATACTTAGTCTCGTTAACCAGACCCAGTTCCGCCTAACTTCCGATTATTCATTAGTCTGACGTAGCTAGACCCATTCCCGCCTCCAATTGGAGGCGGGAATGGGTCTAGCTACGCCAGACTAATTATTCATCTGACGGCGAAACCAGTTTCGCTGTCAGATGAATAATCGGAAGTTAGGCGGAATTGGGTCTGGTTAACGAGACTACGCGATACTTACGGCTTGAAGCCTTCAGAGAGTCCTAGTCTGACGTAGCCGGACTACTTCAGCTCCCCATTTCATTCTGGCATCTGTAGCACCAGATGCCTTGTTCCATCCAAGTTGACTCCGAAAGTCAACTTGGGATGGAAATGCATCTATCTATGTGTACGGTGGGAAAATGTTCATGTATATAGTGCAGGTGTTTTACAGAACATATAAAGTTCAACTCTCAATTACAGCCATTCACCTGAAATTGATTTAAATATTATAATAAATCCAGATGCCATTTACTTAATCAGTGGCACTCGGATTAAAGCTAATTTCATATTGTTACATTCATGTTGTAATACAATCTATGCATGAGTACATGTGACACTATATACACAGGTATGCTGTTCAATTATCACATAATGTTGCATATAGTACATTCTTGAAAAAGTATTTAGTAGCATGCATTGTTCTCTTACAGTGCATATAATCATGGAGAGAAAATGGATACTTACGTACTAATTTAAATACGTACAGGGAGTTCAAGAGATGAATACACACACCACACTGTACTGTACTAATAATACCATACAGAATGGATAGGTTGTAATAATGTTTTGATATATAATTTCAATTAAATTATCAGCTACAGTGAATTTACTTACATTATATTAATATCATTAATAATAGGAAAGATGATATTCACATTATATATTGGTACTTGTACATTTTATCGATACTGGGAAAATGTGACAGATTAAAAGGTTTAGCTGATGAAGGGGTGGTGGATTAATGAGAATTCACTACATATCACTTTAACCAAGGATATACAGGGAATGGATCCCATGGATTTCCAGTGTTCCCTTCCTATAAAGGTGATATATGTAAATAACATGTATTCTGATTACTGGCAGCAACATAGAGACTGGCTTACTGACCTATCGATGGCTAATTGATTAATCAATCATAATAATATTATTATTGTCACATCTGGGGATCTCGGACACATAGGATATGTATCCCTGCCAGTCTCTATGATGCTGCCACCAGTCAAGATACACATACTTGCATTCTAATATGGGTGCTGAATCAATTTTGTACTTGTAAATACGTATGTATGTATGTACAATATATAGCAATCATTGTATTGTATCATGATTGCTATATATTGAATATTTGACATGCTAGTTACTTGGATTGAGTTCATCTCATTTGAGCTGATTTACTTTAATTTATTGATAATATATTCACATTCCATTAGGTACCAAGTACAGGATCTAGCTGGTTTGATATTATGTATTAAGGTGTATGGCAAGGTTGGGATCCAGCTAGAGAAGTGACGAATTTAATCAGGGGACTTCCCCACATCTACCCACCACACCCACTAAATAGATTAGAAATCTTGCACACTGCTGTACACCACACCCACCTGATGGTTCGTCCATAGGTCCCCACCAGCTGCAGGTAGTGCATGGATCAATGCAATAAAGTTGCCCTAAAGGAGTTGAGCAAAAGCATCATACATGAAGGGCCGGAACCAGCTGCATAGCTACATACAGTGAATACTCATTACCTTGCCACAATCTGTTTTCAAAGAATATGGTGGATAAAGAGGTTTGGCGGATTAACTGGATATTCATTGGCACTTGTACATCATATTGGTACTGGGATTTTGTGGCAGATTGAAAGTTTGATGGATAAAGCAGATGGATTAACGCAAATTCACTGAACATGCATTAGATAATACCACAGAGGTACATAGTAACAATACAAAATTAGCAAGTAAAGTATTAATGCTAAGCACCTTTTTGCATAGTTCATGAGAGTGGGGGCGTATTAGCTTGATATTTTGGTCAGGCTTAGCTGAGGATGTGTACTAATGTATAAAACAATTTCCATCTCTGTAGCTAACCTGTAACCCCAGCTACATTTGGAGGTGCTTAATAGTTTTTCAATGTATGGGAGAGTATAGGAGAATATTAACGCTAAGCACCTTTTTGCATAGCTCATGGAATAGGGGGCGTATCAGCTTGATATTTTGGTCAGGCTTAGCTGAGGATGTGTACTATAACGTATGCAACAATTTCCATCTCTGTAGCTAACCTATAACCCCAGCTACATTCGGAGGTGCTTAATAGTTTTTCAATGTATGGGAGAGTATTGGAGAATATTAACGCTAAGCACCTTTTTGCATAGCTCATGGGAGTCAAGGTGCATCAGCTTGATATTTTAGTCAGGCCTAGCTGAAGATGTGTACTAACGTATGAAACAATTTCCATCTCTGTAGCTAACCTGTAACCCCAGCTACATTCGGAGGTGCTTAATAGTTTTTCAATGTATGGGAGAGTATAGGAGAATATTAACGCTAAGCACCTTTTCGCATAGCTCATGTGAGTTGGGATGTAACAGTTAGATAATTTAGTCAGGCCTAGCAGAGAACGTGTACTAACGTATGAAATAATTCCCATCTCTGTAGCTAACCTGTAACCCCAGCTACATTCGGAGGTGCTTAATAGTTTTTCAATGTATGGGAGAGTATAGGAGAATATTAACGCTAAGCACCTTTTTGCATAGCTCATGGAATAGGGGGCGTACCAGCTTGATATTTTAGTCAGACCTAGTTGAGGATGTGTACTAACATATGAAACAATTTCTATCTCTGTAGCTAACCTGTAACCCCAGCTTTATTCGGAGGTGCTTAATAGTTTTTCAATGTATGGGAGAGTATAGGAGAATATTAACGCTAAGCACCTTTTTGTATAGTTCATGAGAGTGGGGGAGTATTAGCTTGATATTTTGGTCAGGCTTAGCTGAGGAAGTGTACTAATGTATAAAACAATTTCCATCTCTGTAGCTAACCTGTAACCCCAGCTTCATTCGGAAGTGTTTAATAGTTTTTCAATGTGTGGGAGAGTATTGGAGAATATAAACGCAAAGTACCTTTTTGCATAGCTCATGAGAGTGGGGGCGTATCAGCTTGATATTTCAGTCAGACCTAGCTGAGAATGTGTACTAACGTATAAAACAATTTCCATCTCTGTAGCTAACCTGTAACCCCAGCTACATTCGGAGGTACTTAATAGTTTTTCAATGTATGGGAGAGTATAGGAGAATATTAACGCTAAGCACCTTTTTGCATAGCTCATGGAATAGGGGGCGTATCAGCTTGATATTTTGGTCAGGCTTAGCTGAGGATGTGTACTAACGTATGCAACAATTTCCATCTCTGTAGCTGACCTGTAACCCCAGCTTCATTCGGAGGTGTTTAATAGTTTTTCAATATATGGGAGAGTATAGGAGAATATAAACGCTAAGCACCTTTTTGCATAGCTCATGGGAGTGCGGGCGTATCAGCTTGATATTTCAGACAGACCTAGCTGAGAATGTGTACTAACATATGAAGCAATTCCCATCTCTGTAGCTAACCTGTAACCCCAGCTTCATTCGGAGGTGCTTAATGGTTTTTCAATGTATGGGAGAGTATAGGAGAATATTAACGCTAAGCACCTTTTTGCATAGCTCATGTGAGTGGGGATGTAACAGCTAGATATTCTAGTCAGGCCTAGCAGAGAACGTGTACTAACGTATGAAATAATTTCCATCTCTGTAGCTAACCTGTAACCCCAGCTTCATTCGGAGGTGCTTAATAGTTTTTCAATGTATGGGAGAGTATAAGGGAATATTAACGCTAAGCACCTTTTTGCATAGCTCATGGGAGTGGGGCATACCAGCTTGATATTTTAGTCAGACCTAGTTGAGGATGTGTACTAACATATGAAACAATTTCCATCTCTGTAGCTAACCTGTAACCCCAGCTACATTCGGAGGTGCTTAATAGTTTTTCAATGTATGGGATAGTATAGGAGAATATTAACGCTAAGCACCTTTTTGTATAGTTCATGAGAGTGGGGGCGTATTAGCTTGATATTTTGGTCAGGCTTAGCTGAGGAAGTGTACTAATGTATAAAACAATTTCCATCTCTGTAGCTAACCTGTAACCCCAGCTTCATTCGGAAGTGTTTAATAGTTTTTCAATGTGTGGGAGAGTATTGGAGAATATAAACGCAAAGTACCTTTTTGCATAGCTCATGAGAGTGGGGGCGTATCAGCTTGATATTTTAGCCAGGCCTAGCTGAGGATGTGTACTAACGTCTGAAACAATTCCCATCTCTGTAGCTAACCTGTAACCCCAGCTTCATTCGGAGGTGCTTAATGGTTTTTCAATGTATGGGAGAGTATAGGAGAATATTAACGCTAAGCACCTTTTTGCATAGCTCATGGAATAGGGGGCGTATCAGCTTGATATTTTAGTCAGACCTAGCAGAGGATTTGTACTAACTTGTGAAAGAATTCCCATCTCTGTAGCTAACCTGTAACCCCAGCTGCATTCGGAGGTGCTTAATAGTTTTTCAATGTATGGGAGCACCTTTATGCATAGCTCATGGGAGTGGGGGCGTATCAGCTTGATACTTTAGTCAGATTTAGCTGATGATGTGTACTAACTTATGAAACAATTCCCATCTCTGTAGCTAACCTGTAACCCCAGTTACATTCGGAGGTGATTAATATTTTTCTTTGTACATATGGGAGAGTATAGGAGAGACAATACTAAGCATCTTTTTACATGGTTCATGGGAGAGGGGCGTGTCACTTTGATATTTGAGACAGACCTAGCTGGGGGCATGAAGTAACTTATGATACAATTTTCATCTCAATAGGTGGCTCGTATCACCATCTACATTTGGAGGTGCTTAATATTTTTTCAATATATGGGAGAGTATAAGTAAACGAGCAAATTCTTAATAATACATAATTGAAAAATCCGTACTGCTTCCTGGTTGGAGATTAGTGATTATGATGATCAGCCTCTGAAGACAAGGTAAAGCATCAATGCTCGCACATTAGGTGCTATTTTAATTGATATTGGACACACTGCATGGGTGGTCAATACCACTGATACAAGACCTCCTCTACCATGCACACCAAATTCCCCATAGTGTGAATGATGTTATATATGTACGTATCATGTGCACACACTGGGGAGGTGGTGACCTGCAACTAACCCTAACCCTAATCTCTTTGGTGTCCACCATACATATTCGTAGAACTGTAATAGTCATGCCTCATACTTACATATATACGTAAGATAGAGTTCATTGCACATGGCCTGTACAAAGGCTGACGTGAGTTAATATTGCATCACTGGATATTATGATTATTATTATAATGTGTGTGTGTGTGTGTGTGTGTCACTGTGTGTGTGTGTGTGTGTGTGTGTGTGTGTGTGTGTGTGTGTGTGTGTATGGGTGTGCGCGCGCGTGTGTGTGTGTGTGTTTGCATGTGGGCATCTGTTTGTGTACATGCATACAGGTATATGTGTACCTACAATCATGGTGTGTACACATCCCTACACATACACATGTATATCCACGTACATGTACATGTGGTAGCTTGAATTGATTTAGCAGTCCCAAATTTCCAATAAATAGTGTTGGTTTTGGTCCCGGGATGCCTTGGTCCTTGAAATACTGGAAAGGCTTGTACCCATAACTACACAAGTGGAGACAAATTGCAAAGAATAAGATAGATACAATAGCTCAACACAAACTTTCTGTCAGCAATAATCTACAAAACATAACAAATGGTTCATGTACACACCTCTCCTCAGCCAACCAGTGTACACACCTCTCCTCAGCCAACCAGTGTACACACCTCTCCTCAGTCAACCAATGTACACACCTCTCTTCAATCAACCAATGTACACTTCTCTCCTCAGTCAACCAGTGTACACACATCTCCTCAGCCAACCAGTGTACACACCTCTCCTCAGCCAACCAATGTACACACCTCTCCTCAGTCAACCAATCAATGTACACACCTCTCCTCAGCCAACCAATCAATGTACACACCTCTCGTCAGCCAACCAATGTACACACATCTCCTCAGCCAACCAGTGTACACACATCTCCTCAGCCAACCAGTGTACACACCTCTCCTCAGCCAACCAGTGTACACACATCTCCTCAGCCAACCAGTGTACACACATCTCCTCAGCCAACCAGTGTACACACCTCTCCTCAGCCAACCAGTGTACACACCTCTCCTCAGCCAACCAGTGTACACACCTCTCCTCAGCCAACCAGTGTACACACCTCTCCTCAGCCAACCAGTGTACACACCTCTCCTCAGCCAACCAGTGTACACACCTCTCCTCAGCCAACCAATGTACACACCTCTCCTCAGTCAACCAATCAATGTGCACACCTCTCCTCAGCCAACCAACCAATGTACACACCTCTCCTCAGCCAACCAGTGTACACACCTCTCCTCAGCCAACCAATGTACACAACTCTCCTCAGTCAACCAATCAATGTGCACACCTCTCCTCAGCCAACCAATCAATGTACACACCTCTCCTCATGCACCCAACCAATGCTTGCACCTCCTCTCATGCAGTCAATCAATCAATGTACACACCTCTCCTCGGTCAATCAATGTACACACCTCTCCTCGGTCAATCAATGTACACACCTCTCCTCAGTAAACCAATCAATGTACACACCTCTCCTCATGCACCCAATCAATGTACACACCTCTTCTCATGCACCCAACTAATGCTTGCACCTCCTCTCATGCAGTCAATCAATCAATGTACACACCTCTCCTCAGTCAATCAATGTACACACCTCTCCTAGGTCAATCAATGTACACACCTCTCTTCAGTCAATCAATCAATGTACACACCTCTCCTCAATCAACCAATGTACACACCTCTCAATAGGTGAGCAGGGGTGCTCACAGACAACAGGGTTTTACACACACAAGATGTATGCACAAAATCCATGTTTGCTGAGCCAATTGTGCACACATGGTAGAGTAACTCCAGTCTTACACTGACAGTTATTGATTTCTTACTTGCATATCACGTACAGCCTACTCAGGAATAAAGGACAATTTAAATCGTTAATGGTCTAGTGTATACGGATATTACCATGTTGTATTGAACGGCGACAAATCATAATTGTGTCTTGATGGTGACCATGAAGTCTGTAGCAGTTCCGCTTGGTGTACACACATGAGTAATGACAGTCACTCAGTATGTATACACATACATACATGTATACTGAATATGTTGATTAACTTATTCTATGCATCATTCAATGTCAAAACTAGATGGACGAGACACGTCCCTCACTGGTAATCACGTTAAGTGGCTGC
The DNA here is from genome assembly GCA_964020155.1 of Chondrilla cf. caribensis. Classification (NCBI taxonomy): domain Eukaryota; kingdom Metazoa; phylum Porifera; class Demospongiae; order Chondrillida; family Chondrillidae; genus Chondrilla; species Chondrilla cf. caribensis. The sequence goes on along the minus strand of OZ026546.1, from coordinate 1,077,657 downwards.
AAAGAGCCTGACTCCAGGATGATCTTGATCCCCTGATTGATCCGATTTGTGACTTCAAGAGAGACACATAAGTAGACGCATCACACACAAGTACAATTAAGTATTCATGTTGTTATGGGTCATACAAATATCAACACTGTGTAGGTCATATATAATTTGGTACGTGACTATTGGAATATCTAATCCTAACCATCACCATAAAGTCTATAGTACCTTCTGAGTGGTGAGCATGCAAGTATTTGGTGGTAGATTATAGTTACTAGATTCTATAATTACTATTATACATCGTGTGGCATGAGTGGTGGACCTTTCATAATTACATACTTAACATGTGTATGCTGTTCCCCAGAAGGGTACTCATGTTCGTGGATGGTTATCTCTATACCTGCATTTACATATTATGATTAAGTACATGCTATGTGTTATATTTTAGTATATACAATATTATTATGCTCTCCAATGCTGGTATAGACTTTAGAACCTGGAATGGTCTTATGTTGACTTGCCCCAGTGCTGTTATGTAGAGCATGTCTTCATCAAAGAGGATTCAAATGATCAGCAGAGAATCTTAAGGGTAAACTTCAATTTGTTTCACTGTTTATGTAGAATAGGAGAAAGTATTATAAAATATAAGTATAAGGCACCTTCTGGCATAATTCGAAGGACCACGGTATATGTCAACCTGATATTTTTGTCATACCTGCTGGAGGAATTTAACTAAAATTTAATTCTAAAACACATCCCATCTCTGTATGTGGCCTGTAGCCCTATTCAAAGGTACTTAATATTTTCAAAGTTTGGAAAACATATTCTGACATATGCATATGGCATAGGTTCAATGGTGCACATACTATGACATATGTACTATGGTACACACACTGTAGTGTAGGACTTTGGTCTCCCACCCTGCTGGTCAGGCTGGTTGTGGTAAAGTTCCAGTAGTGATCATCACCTTTCAACATGTAAGACGTTCTGCATGGTACATGGTGAATTCGAAAGTACTAGGTAAATCTTAATATTGTAGTTGAATGTGTACGATGATGCAACTTCTGTATCAATTTAGTACTAGCTGTTGATCATAATGTAATAATATACACACTATTATAATATAAATAAGGATTTGATGTGATCAAGACACTTTCACTAGTAAGTCTATAAAACCACACTACACATACATCTGGTGGTATAGCCAGCAGTTTGTTGCAGTGAGCTACTCTCTGAATGTGGTCATGTGGTCTTACTCCAGATATATGCTTTGGTTCTTCCTCTCCTGTAGACTGTGTGTGTTTGCGTGATCATCTGTCAGACTACGTCTTGAACAAACCAACAGAACTGGTAAAGTAAGTGTAGTGAATACACCAACATTTACTATAAACTAGCTGCCACCCAAACATAGCACGCACAGTGAACACCATTACCGACAGTCCATATTCTTCAAAGTGATGGGGTGGTTCACTGCTCTGTAAACACTTACAACTCCCTTCATTGCTAGTGTCTCTCTTCTCTCAGTTCCTCCACAGAACTTCCATACCAATCTAACAATTTTATTTGAGGAGAGAACATGTCATTCCTAGTCCTGTCTATGCTTGTTGTGGTCCTTGCAAGTCTACAAGTCTCTGAAGCAAGATGGGACTACGCCGATGTGGAGTTCTTCAAAGTAGGGATGTCGATTACGGCTGTTTATACTGTTCCAGGCAGAGGACGTACGACTATTAATCTCTTGGATGTCAGTGGTGGTGTGGTGCTCCACATGGACTATCGCTTTTATTGGGGGCAAGATCCGAGTACTAAACAACCATGGGAAGACATCTTGATGTTGAACACCAAGCCCGCAGGTGGTAATTGGGGAATTGGGCAGCGTGTAAACAACTTCTACTTCACTCCTGGGAGTAACTTGGAGCTCACGGCTAAAGCAGAGAATGGTAAGTTCGCTATCATAGCCAATGGACTGCAGGTAGCCACCTATAACTACAGACGTCCGGTGGGGTCTGTGAAACGCGTGCAATTTTCAACAACAGGAGGCTCAGGATCTAAGCTTGTCAGTTTTACCTTCAATTTCTAAGACATCCGACTTTGGATTTGGACTTAACTAAAGGATTTGACTACATTATTATTATTATCTCATTGGGCCATATAAATTGCTACCACTTTCGTGACTTGTTCAAGACTGCAGCTGAACACTCATAATCACATTTTATGCCATTTTATTTGAAGTCAATTTTACACCACAGTGTTGGATATTCTGAATCGTGACAAGTTTGCAATGTGCCTTAGTAGTTCCACTCTGTCACCGACATATGACCATCGTGAGGTTCGAACCTCCCATGTTAACCATAATCTGATAATAAAATCAAGTCATAACCAATTAATTATGTTTTCGTGAGAGAAGTGTATATATAGATACCGGTGGTGTGTGTTGTGCATGTGCATGTGTGTGTGTGTGTGTGTGTGTGTGTGTGTGTGTGTGTGTGTGTCATTTTATAATTATCATGCCTGTGACCATCATGGTGGTTGTGTCAGTTGATCCAGTGGGTTTTGAAATTTTAAAGGTGTTAATTTAAGTTTAAAGTTGCTATTAATAGAGTATTATAATAATTATGCCATACATGATTAATGCTAATCAATAATACCTGTGGCCAAATAATCAATAATGGAAAAAAATTACTTTGCTAATTGAAAAGGATAAATAAGACAAATATGTGACTTGTATCAATGACAGTAATAAGTGCATACACATCTTCACAGGAGCTTTATACGTAACCATCACTACTTTCCATCAATGACCATTTCACTCAAGATTTATAAAGACATAATAGTTATACCTAGAACATTGCGGGGATCACATTAACACTGAACACTATTGTATATACTGAAGTACCATAGTAAATACCTACAGTATACTCTTGGTCACATAATATTTATGTGACTAATGGCAATGCAGGTCAGTTTTAGCCAATACATGTACATGTATCAAATTTAGAGCGGATTTGTGTATGATAATGCTTACAAGGAATTACTTGTAAACTTGTGATTTTCCGTCAAATATTGTCTTAGTTTACGGTGCCTTTGAGTGCTGTTCACAGTGGCTCCCTGATCATGTATTATATACTAGCACAAATACTTTGCATGTACACACACTCTTGATATCCCCTCGAGTTCTAAGGGCAACGTGGCAATTGTATATTCGAAGATACTGTCATGCAGTATTCATCCCCCCCCCCCCTTCTACCCCTTCGTGTTCCCCCGGACCGAATATTTTTATTTTTATAGTTATGTTATATTATTATTATTTTTATATTTAATACATATCAATGCCCGTGAGTGTATACAGTCTGGTAGAGCAGAATGATACCACTAACATCTACAGTAGGACCTGTACCACCTACCACACTATCATGTAAGTACACCCTGTGGCATATTGTGTCACTGTACAACTAAACAGCATTAAACACTTGCACAGAATAACTGCTAAAGTCCATAACTATTTTGAGCAACATACTGTCTACCATGGTACATACTCAATTAATAGCTATCACGTAGGTACGTACATCATGAGGATAACCACAACTTTACCCACTGTCTGTGCTTTACATGATCAATTTGGAACACTTCACAAGCAACCGCATAGAAGACAGCAAGGTGCACAAGGTGATGTAAATGTTTGTACAATGATGAATTGTATACAGATGACATGGAAGGAATTTGGACGACCTTCATTAATTTTCATAATCACTCCTATACATGTACTGTAACTGTATATGTGCTAACGAATACCAGGATATTAATAATAGTTCAAGGCAGCAGCGGAGGATACCTTACTACAGGTACATGGGTTGGAATAACATGTTATCTAATATAATATAAAATATATATAATATATGTACGTATATTTTATATTTGTAATCAATTTTCATTACAATTACTCATGTATGTAATAGTTATGTACAATATTGTAGGGCCAAATGTTTTGAGGTCCTCAATACTAGCTTTTCTTGTCATTCCACTTGTGCAGATGTACTAAATATGGACCTGCTGAGTGGCTACCCAAGTGCAGGAATAGAATATAATATGTACATAATATGATATCTCACATTTATAAGTGTGTGTTGTTTAGGAGAGAGATGTTGATAATGACTGAAATTGGATGTAATTGTGTAATTGAAAAGAAGGGTCCTTGAGGCCCTTCAGATCCAGCAAAGAAGACCCATTATTGATGCTGGTCTACTTCTGGATCGATCGTGGACCCCCTATGTTCATCCAAGGAGCGGAAGTCTCCAGACCAAAAGTGTCTTGGCGGGACGCTCAAACCCTATTTAAGGAGGGTAACTCCCAAGGCACCCCGACTGCTGAAGACAACCCACAGGGTTGAAACGTCCAGATGAAGAGCTCTCTTCACCAGACTGCGTTTTTGAATGCTCCTGAATTTAAAGGATTTTCCAACAACAGTTGGAAACTTCGCAGTCCAAAATCCCTATTTGATAGAAAATTATAGCAGCTGCTCCACCCCTTTGATAAACCAGGCCCAACCCCATACAGATTAAGAGGAAAACCTCAAGCAATTATTGGTTAAGTTCATGGCAGAAGGGGTGTTTGTCAAGGTTTCATCCAGACCTAACTTGGGTCAGGAACTAAATTCTGAATTTGAGTTTAAAACCTCTTGGGGCATTAACCACACCTATAGCTGTTGTGGATGTGAACTAAACTGTTACAGTGAAACGCATCTCTGTACATTTCAGGTAACTGTACCCATATAAGGAGGGGTTGATATTATTGTTACAGTACATATATTATTATGAACGAGAATAGGGGAAAGTATGTTAGTCACAATCTGGCATAATTCAAAGGACCACGGCATGTTAACCTGATATGGCTGTCATGCCTAGCTGGCCGGGGGCATTTAACTAAAGTCTGAAACACTTCTCATCTCCACATGTGGCCGCAACGCTAGCTACATTCGGAGGTTCTGTACTTGATATTTTGGAAAACTTAATAATATTATTGTGAAATATGTACACACACTGTATGTAGTGTAGATTCAATGGTATGCACACCGTAGTGTAGGTACAACAGTGCACACTCTGTAGTGTATATAGGTTCAATGGTACACACATTGTAGTGCAGGTTCAATTAATGGTGCACACACTGTAGTGTTACAGTAGTGTAGGTACAACGGTGCACACTCTGTAGTGTAGGCTTAATGGTACACACATTGTAGTGCAGGTTCAATTAATGGTGCACACACTGTAGTGTAGAAGCAACGGTGCACACTCTGTAGTATAAGTTCAATGGTGTCACATTGTAGTGCTAGTTCAATTAATGGTGCATACACTGTAGTGTAGGTGCAATGGTGCACACTCTGTAGTGTAGGTGCAACAGTGCACACTCTGTAGTGTAGGTTGAATGGTACACACATTGTAGTGTAGGTTCAATTAATGGTGTGCACACTGTAGTGTAGGTATATCAGTGCATCTAACACCGGACGTATACAATGTTACATAGTTGGGTATAGACAACCATAGGAATGTTTATTAAGACTAGCTGTGAACAAAGTTCAGAACCTCGCAAATAGATCTTGCATATCAAGATCTATGATATGACGTAGTCATCTAAAAGTTTTAGAATGGTCAATACAACGAGAGATCGATGTTTTAACACGTAAGATATAACGCCCGACTCGCCGAAGAAGGACCCTGGTCCCCCCGTCGTTTCCTGCCTTTCAGAAGATGTCCCGAGTGTCCCCGCGTCTTTCGACTTCCAGAAGAATGTTTCTTGTGTTTGTCGAACGGTTCGAAGGAGATCAATTCGGCCAATACCAGAATTGGCAGTCGATCAAAATGGCACGGCGTCCCAGAGAAAGAAACGTCAGCGTGTTTGAAAATTCGCCTCGATCTTGTCGAAAAGGGCATCCACGTCTTTCTCCAGACGTGCAGGACGTCATGAAAAGAGTTTCCGTCCTTCAGAGGGTCGCACGATCGCGCCAGACGTCGAAAACGTTGGTCAAATTGTTGGCCTAAATATAGAAAACAAACATATATATATATATATATATATAATATAAATATATTATTATATATTATATTGTATATATACCCACCATATATACCATATATATATATACACCGGAAGCGTAGGCGGGCAGGCGGCCGACTCGCAAGAGAGGGGCTCGCTTAGGCTCGCCCCAATTAGGCATTTTTTGGAGTGTATGATCTTAACGAAGATGAAGTTTCTAGGACGAACATTAAGAAAGCGCAACAAGTTTTTCATTCTAGTCATTTTTGGGGCGATAGTTATCTTATTCGGTAAATTTCACTTCTACTCCAATTTGAAGGTGAGAAACGCTCCATTGGAATCCATAAAAAGATTCGTGAGTTTGAGTGGATTGGCCCATCTTTCTGAGAGCTCAAACCGCTCTTTACAAGAAGAAAACCTTCTAGTGGAGCCTACAACCAGATTTGTGGATGTGAGCAGATTGCCCGTTTCTTCAAACCAAAATACTGTGATATCTATATACCTTGAAATGTTCAAGGAGTTGGTGGAATATTACGAAGAGACGTTCATAAAGATTGAAAAAACGAGTCAAACAGAATGTCCTTTACCGGATAACGCTGTGTGTATTTATCAGCATACGGACAAGATGGCTGATGTCGTGTTCCGCTTTGTTTCATTTTATATTCCAAACCAGGACAAAATTCCATATCGATATTGCGATGAACAATTGGTAGCCGTATTGAATTCAGAAGCAGAGACTCCCGAAATGATGGAGCCCTTGAGGAAAGCAGACATTCGACTTGACCACCATCTGGCATCCGAAATTACCATAGCTGAAGCTTGTTCCATTCCATGGGAAGAAGGTATTTATAAAACACCTGATCCATCTAAAAGGAAGGGAGTTGCACTGTTTATGAGCAACTGTAATGTTAAATGGAGGAACGATTATATACTTGAATTAGCGAGGCATATTCACATCCACTCCTATGGTGCATGTTGGCATAATGTTTCAGATCCTGATGACAGGAAGAATTGGACTGTTACCAGATATAGTTTAGCCAAAAAGCACAGAATGGTGGTGACATTTGAAAACAAGATCAACCATGATTACATCAGTGAGAAAATGGCATGGAGCTACGAAGCAGGAGTTATACCTGTGTATTGGGGACCACCAGAAATCTACCTATGGACTCCTGGTAACCACACCTTCATTGACCCTCAGAGGTTTAAAGGACCTAAAGACCTGGCAGAATATCTCAGGCGTGTTGATGAGGATGACGATCTCTTCAGATATCACACTACAAATTTTGATTACTCTATAGTTGAAAAGACACATAGGGAGAACTGTTACTCAGAATCGTATCTGTGCAAACTTTGTTCAGTGGCATACAATATGAAGATGGATAGAGTTATTATTTAACAATGAACAATTTAAAGCTTTTAATGAGCTGTTTCACTGATGAATCACATGGTGCTGGACCATATATGATGTGGTCTGAGGAGTATGTAAACATTGTTTACTTACAACTTACTGTAAATATGTGTGGGGGCTGGTGTGTGCAACAATGTAGTGCTACACCGTGTTTTATCATGAAATACAGTTCTGTCCCCTTCAAAGTAGTATGACATCATTGTTGAAAGGCCCTGCTCCACAAATAATGTATTGGAACAGGGAAATTCAACTATACTTCAATCTCGTTTCACCTTTAAGGAACTAGTATATAAATTCTCCTATATTATATATTAGGAGGATAGCTCCACTTTGAGGAGACGTGATAGGTAAGAGCAGTATATGCTGTGTGGGTGAGTCTGGGCAAACTTCGAATCTCTCTCAACCTCTCCGACCCAATGAATTACCACCGAGTGACTTGACCAATCCATGGACAATTTTGCACTCAAACTAAGTCCAAATTGTCACCTGACAGTAATTGTGTACTAAGTGTTACATACCTTGATTGGCATTGATAAGGACTAATGACAAAATTAAACCTCTATTAAAGACACTCCAAAAAGATGTAGGAATTACCCCCTAATGTACACAATAGACCTAAAGTGGACTTTCCATTAATGCTAGCTAGTACACATCTTAATCTTTGAAGAGCAGACAACCTCAAGCTCTCTATAGATCCCAATGTGTTCTTTATTAAAAAGGATTCTACTAGTAGGGGAAAGATTATTGGTTGTTTATCTAGATTACTTTTATTATGAAAACATGAGCATGTGTTATAGTCAAAACATACTAATTGGCAGCATAATATCAATCTACCACGAACAGTGTATCAAAGTGAACTTTAATGACATTCATAGCTCCGTATAATTACAAAATGGTACCTTTCCGTTTTTTCGAATTTAAAAAAGTGACCAATGAAGATTTTATAACTGCTGTAGAACTTAGGAAGGTATTACATACATTGCAGTGAATACTGGTTAATCCACAGCAATTCGTGTCCAAAGAATATGGCAGATTAACGAGTTTGGCAGATTAACTGGATATTCATTGGTAATTGTACATTATATTGGTACTGGGAAATTGTGACAGATTAAAAGGTTTGGCTGATGAAGGGTGGAGGAATGGTGGATTAATGAGAATTCACTGCATGTGCACCTTAACAAAGGATACACAGGGAATGGATCCCATGGATTTCCAGTGTTCCCTTCCTATAAAGGTGATATATGTAAATAACATGTATTCTGATTACTGGCAGTAACATAGAGACTGGCTTACTGACCTTTCGATGGCTAATTGATTAATCAATAATTATTGTCACATCTGGGGATCTCAGACACATAGGATATGTATCCCTGCCAGTCTCTATGATGCTGCCACCAGTCAAGATACATGCGTACTTGCATTCTAATATGGGTACTGTATCATTTGTACTTGTACATACGTATGTATGTACAGTATATAGCAATCATTGTATTGTATCATTTGCATTATAGAATATTAGGCATGCTAGTTACTTGCATGGATTGAGTTCATCTCATTTCAGATGACTTACTTTAATTTATTGATAATATTCACATTCCATTAGGTACCAAGTGTAGGATCTAGCTGGTTTGATATGTATTAAGATGTATGGTAAGGTTGGGATCCAGAGAAGTGGTGAATTGAATCAGGGGACTTCCCCACATCTACCCACCACACCCACTAAATAGAATGGTCCAATTGAAATCTTGCACACTGCTATACACCACACCCACCTGACGGTTTGTCCATAGGTCCCCACCAGCAACTTGATATTTTAGGCAGACCTAGCTAAGGATGTTTATGAACTTATGAAACATTTCCCATCTCTGTAGCTAACCTGTAACCCCAGCCACATTCGGAGGTGCTCAATAGTTTTTCAATGTATGGGAGAGTATAGGAGAATAATAAAAGTTAAGCACCTTTTTGCATAGCTCATGGAATAGGTGGCGTGTCAGCTTGATATTTTAGTCAGACCTAGCTGAGGATGTGTACTTACTTATATAACAATGCCCATCTCTGTAGCTAACCTGTAACCCCAACTACATTCGGAGGTGCTTAATAGTTTTTCAATGTATGGGAGAGTATACGAGAATATAAACGCTAAGCACCCTTTTGCATAGCTCATGGAAGTGTGGGTGTATCAACCCGATATTTTTGTCATACCTGCTGGGGGAATTTAACTAAATTCTGAAACACATCCCATCTCCGTATGTGGCCTGTAACCCTAGTTACATTTAAAGGTACTTAATATTTTCAAAGTTTGGAAAACATAACTATTCTGACATATGCATACAGCCTAGGTTCAATGGTGGACATACTATGACATTTACCATGGTACACATGTAGTGTAGGACTCTGGTCTCCCACCCTGATGGTCAGGCTGGTTGGGGCAAAGTCCCAGTAGTGATCATCACCTATCAGCATGTAAGACGTTCCGCATGGTACATGGTGAATTCGAAAGTACTAGGTAAATCTCAATATTGCAGTTGAATGTGTACGATGATGCAACTTCTGTAACAATAACTTATAAAACAATTCCCATCTCTGTAGCTAACCTGTAACCCCAGCCACATTCGGAGGTGCTTAATAGTTTTTCAATGTATGGGAGAGTATAGGAGAATATAAACGCTTAGCACCTTTTTGCGTAGCTCATGGGAGTTGGGGCGTATCAGCTTGATATTTTAGTCCGGGTTAGCTGACAATGAGTACTAACTTGTGAAACAATTCCCATCTCTGTAGTTAACCTGTAACCCCAGCTACATTCGGAGGTGCTTAATAGTTTTTCAATGTATGGGAGAGTATAGGAGAATATAAACGCTAAGCACCTTTTTGCATAGCTCATGGGAGTGTGGGCGTATCAGCTTGATAATTTAGTCCTGGTTAGCTGAGGATGTGTACTTACTTATATAACAAATCCCATCTCTGTAGCTAACCTATAACCCCAGCTACATTCGGTGGTGCTAATAGTTTTTCAATGTATGGGAGAGTATAGGAGAATATAAACGCTAAGCACCTTTTTGCATAGCTCATGGGAGTGGGAGTGTATCAGCTGGATATTTTATTAAGACCTAGCTAAGGATATGTACTAACTTGTGAAACAATTTTCATCTCTGTAGCTAACCTATAACCCCAGGTACATTCGGTGGTGCTAATAGTTTTTCAATGTATGGGAGAGTATAGGAGAATATAAACGCTAAGCACCTTTTTGCATAGCTCATGGGAGTGGGAGTGTATCAGCTGGATATTTTATTAAGACCTAGCTAAGGATATGTACTAACTTGTGAAACAATTTTCATCTCTGTAGCTAACCTATAACCCCAGGTACATTCGGTGGTGCTAATAGTTTTTCAATGTATGGGAGAGTATAGGAGAATATAAACGCTAAGCACCTTTTTGCATAGCTCATGGAATAGGTGGCGAATCAGCTTGATATTTTAGTCAGAATTACCTGAGGATGTGTACTAACTTGTGAAACAATTCCCATCTCTGTAGTTAACCTGTAACCCCAGCTACATTCGGTGGTGCTAATAGTTTTTCAATGTATGGGAGAGTATAGGAGAATATAAACGCTAAGCACCTTTTTGCATAGCTCATGGGAGTGTGGGCGTATCAGCTTGATATTTTAGTCAGACCTAGCTGAGGATGTGTACTTACTTATATAACAATTCCCATCTCTGTAGCTAACCTGAACCCCAGCCACATTCGGAGGTGCTTAATAGTTTTTCAATGTATGGGAGAGTATAGGAGAATATAAACGCTGAGCACCTTTTGCATAGCTCATGGAATAGGTAGCGTATCAGCTTGATAGTTTAGTCATACCTAGCTGATAATGTTTACTAACTTGTGAAACAATTCCCATCTCTGTAGCTAACCTGTAACCCCAGCTACATTCGGAGGTGCTTAATAGTTTTTCAATGTATGGGAGAGTATAGGAGAATATAAACGCTAAGCACCTTTTTGCATAGCTCATGGGAGTGTGGGCGTATCAGCTTGATATTTTAGTAAGACCTAGCTGAGGATGTGTACTTACTTATATAACAATTCCCATCTCTTTAGCTAACCTGAACCCCAGCCACATTCGGAGGTGCTTAATAGTTTTTCAATGTATGGGAGAATATAGGAGAATATAAACGCTAAGCACCTTTTTGCATAGCTCATGGGAGTGTGGGCGTATCAGCTTGATATTTTAGTCAGACCTAGCTGAGGATGTGTACTTACTTATATAACAATTCCCATCTCTTTAGCTAACCTGAACCCCAGCCACATTCGGAGGTGCTTAATAGTTTTTCAATGTATGGGAGAGTATAGGAGAATATAAACTCTGAGCACCTTTTGCATAGCTCATGGAATAGGTAGCGTATCAGCTTGATAGTTTAGTCATACCTAGCTGATAATGTTTACTAACTTGTGAAACAATTCCCATCTCTGTAGCTAACCTGTAACCCCAGCTACATTCGGAGGTGCTTAATAGTTTTTCAATGTATGGGAGAGTATAGGAGAATATAAACGCTAAGCACCTTTTTGCATAGCTCATGGGAGTGTGGGCGTATCAACCCGATATTTTTGTCATACCTGCTGGGGGAATTTAACTAAATTCTGAAACACATCCCATCTCCGTATGTGGCCTGTAACCCTAGTTACATTTAAAGGTACTTAATATTTTCAAAGTTTGGAAAACATAATTATTCTGACATATGCATATAGCATAGGTTCAATGGTGCACATACTATGACATTTACTATGGTACACATGTAGTGTAGGACTCTGGTCTCCCACCCTGATGGTCAGGCTGGTTGGGGTAAAGTTCCAGTAGTGATCATCACCTATCAGCATGTAAGACGTGCTGCATGGTACATGGTGAATTCGAAAGTACTAGGTAAATCTCAATATTGCAGTTGAATGCGTACAATGATGCAACTTCTGTAACAATTTAGTACCAGCTGTTGATCAAAATGTAATAATATACACACTATTATAATATAAATAAGGATTTGATGTGATCAAGACACTTTCACTAGTAAGTCTATAAAACCACACTACACATACACCTGGTGGTAGCCAGCAGTTTGTTGAGCTCTAGGTGAGCTACTCTCTGAGTGTGGTCATGTGGTCTTAAACAGATATTATTATATGCTTTGGTTCTTTCCTCTCCTGTAGACTGTGTGTGTTTGCGTGATCATCTGTCAGACTACATCTTGAACAAACCAACAGAACTGGTAAAGTAAGTGTAGTGAATACACCAACATTTACTGTAAACTGCCACCCAAACATAGCACGCACAGTGAACACCATTACCGACAGTCCATATTCTTCAAAGTGATGGGATGGGTCACTGCTCTGTGAACACTTACAACTCCCTTCATTGCTAGAGTCTCTCTTCTCTCAGTTCCTCCACAGAACTTCCATACCAATCTAACAATTTTATTTGAGGAGAGAACATGTCATTCCTAGTCCTGTCCACAGTTGTTGTGGTCCTTGCAAGCCTACAAGTTTCTGAAGCAAAATGCGACTATGCCGATGTGGAATTCTTCAAAGTAGGGATGTCGATTACTGCTGTTTATACTGTTCCAGGCAAAGGACGTACGACTATTAATATCTTGGATGCCAGTGGTGGTGTGGTGCTCCACATGGACTATCGCTTTGATTGGGGGCAAGATCCGAGTACTAAACAACCATGGGAAGACATCTTGATGTTGAACACCAAGCCCGCAGGTGGTAATTGGGGAATTGGGCAGCGTGTAAACAACTTCTACTTCACTCCTGGGAGTAACTTGGAGCTCACGGCTAAAGCAGAGAATGGTAAGTTCGCTATCATAGCCAATGGACTGCAGGTAGCCACCTATAACTACAGACGTCCGGTGGGGTCTGTGAAACGCGTGCAATTTTCAACAACAGGAGGCTCAGGATCTAAGCTTGTCAGTTTTACCTTCAATTTCTAAGACATCCGACTTTGGATTTGGACTTAACTAAAGGATTTGACTACATTATTATTATTATCTCATTGGGCCATATAAATTGCTACCACTTTCGTGAACACTCATAATCACATTTTATGCCATTTTATTTGAAGTCAATTTTACACCACAGTGTTGGATATTCTGAATCGTGACAAGTTTGCAATGTGCCTTAGTAGTTCCACTCTGTCACCGACATATGACCATCGTGAGGTTCGAACCTCCCATGTTAACCATAATCTGATAATAAAATCAAGCCATAACCAATTAATTATGTTTTCGTGAGAGAAGTGTATATATAGATACCGGTGGTGTGTGTTGTGCATGTGCGCGTGTGTGTGTGTGTGTGTGTGTGTGTGTGTGTGTGTGTGTGTGTGTATTTTATAATTATCATGCCTGTGACCATCATGGTGGTTGTGTCAGTTGATCCAGTGGGTTTTGAAATTTTAAGGTGTTAATTTAAGTTTAAAGTTGCTATTAATAGAGTATTATAATAATTATACCATACATGATTAATGCTAATCAATAATACCTGTGGCCAAATAATCAATAATGGAAAAAAATTACTTTGCTAATTGAAAAGGATAAATAAGACAAATATGTGACTTGTATCAATGACAGTAATAAGTGCATACACATCTTCACAGGAGCTTTATACGTAACCATCACTACTTTCCATCAATGACCATTTCACTCAAGATTTATAAAGACATAATAGTTATACCTAGAACATTGCGGGGATCACATTAACACTGAACACTATTGTATATACTGAAGTACCATAGTAAATACCTACAGTATACTCTTGGTCACATAATATTTATGTGACTAATGGCAATGCAGGTCAGTTTTAGCCAATACATGTACATGTATCAAATTTAGAGCGGATTTGTGTATGATAATGCTTACAAGGAATTACTTGTAAACTTGTGATTTTCCGTCAAATATTGTCTTAGTTTACGGTGCCTTTGAGTGCTGTTCACAGTGGCTCCCTGATCATGTATTATATACTAGCACAAATACTTTGCATGTACACACACTCTTGATATCCCCTCGAGTTCTAAGGGCAACGTGGCAATTGTATATTCGAAGATACTGTCATGCAGTATTCATCCCCCCCCCCCCCCCTTCTACCCCTTTGTGTTCCCCCGGACCGAATATTTTTATTTTTATAGTTATGTTATATTATTATTATTTTTATATTTAATACATATCAATGCCCGTGAGTGTATACAGTCTGGTAGAGCAGAATGATACCACTAACATCTACAGTAGGACCTGTACCACCTACCACACTATCATGTAAGTACACCCTGTGGCATATTGTGTCACTGTACAACTAAACAGCATTAAACACTTGCACAGAATAACTGCTAAAGTCCATAACTATTTTGAGCAACATACTGTCTACCATGGTACATACTCAATTAATAGCTATCACGTAGGTACGTACATCATGAGGATAACCACAACTTTACCCACTGTCTGTGCTTTACATGATCAATTTGGAACACTTCACAAGCAACCGCATAGAAGACAGCAAGGTGCACAAGGTGATGTAAATGTTTGTACAATGATGAATTGTATACAGATGACATGGAAGGAATTTGGACGACCTTCCTTAATTTTCATAATCACTCCTATACATGTACTGTAAGTGTATATGTGCTAACGAATACCAGGATATTAATAATAGTTCAAGGCAGCAGCGGAGGATACCTTACTACAGGTACATGGGTTGGAATAACATGTTATCTAATATAATATAATATATATATAATATATGTACGTATATTTTATATTTGTAATCAATTTTCATTACAATTACTCATGTATGTAATAGTTATGTACAATATTGTAGGGCCAAATGTTTTGAGGTCCTCAATACTAGCTTTTCTTGTCATTCCACTTGTGCAGATGTACTAAATATGGACCTGCTGAGTGGCTACCCAAGTGCAGGAATAGAATATATGTACATAATATGATATCTCACATTTATAAGTGTGTGTTGTTTAGGAGAGAGATGTTGATAATGACTGAAATTGGATGTAATTGTGTAATTGAAAAGAAGGGTCCTTGAGGCCCTTCAGATCCAGCAAAGAAGACCCATTATTGATGCTGGTCTACTTCTGGATCGATCGTGGACCCCCTATGTTCGTCCAAGGAGCGGAAGTCTCCAGACCAAAAGTGTCTTGGCGGGAAGCTCAAACCCTATTTAAGGAGGGTAACTCCCTAGGCACCCCGACTGCTGAAGACGACCCACAGGGTTGAAACGTCCAGATGAAGAGCTCTCTTCACCAGACTGCATTTTTGAATGCTCCTGAATTCAAAGGATTTTCCAACAACAGTTGGAAACTTTGCAGTCCAAAATCCCTATTTGATAGAAAATTATAGCTTCACCCCTTTGATAAACCAGGCCCAGCCCCATACAGATTAAGAGGAAAACCTCAAGCAATTATTGGTTAAGTTCATGGCAGAAGGGGTGTTTGTCAAGGTGGGGTTTCATCCAGACCTAGCTTGGGTCAGGAACTAAATTCTGAATTTGAGTTCAAAACCTCTTGGGGCATTAACCACACCTATAGCTGTTGTGGATGTGAACTAAACTGTTACAGTGAAACGCATCTCTGTACATTTCAGGTAATTGTACCCATATAAGGAGGGGTTGATATTATTGTTACAGTACATATATTATTATGAACGAGAATAGGGGAAAGTATGTTAGTCACAATCTGGCATAATTCAAAGGACCACGGCATGTTAACCTGATATGGCTGTCATGCCTAGCTGGCCGGGGGCATTTAACTAAAGTCTGAAACACTTCTCATCTCCACATGTGGCCGCAACGCTAGCTACATTCGGAGGTTCTGTACTTGATATTTTGGAAAACTTAATATTGTGAAATATGTACACACACTGTATGTAGTGTAGATTCAATGGTATGCACACTGTAGTGTAGGTACAACAGTGCACACTCTGTAGTGTATATAGGTTCAATGGTACACACATTGTAGTGCAGGTTCAATTAATGGTGCGCACACTGTAGTGTTACAGTAGTGTAGGTACAACGGTGCACACTCTGTAGTGTAGGCTTAATGGTACACACATTGTAGTGCAGGTTCAATTAATGATGCGCACACTGTAGTGTAGAAGCAACAGTGCACACTCTGTAGTATAAGTTCAATGGTGTCACATTGTAGTGCTAGTTCAATTAATGGTGCATACACTGTAGTGTAGGTGCAACAGTGCACACTCTGTAGTGTAGGTTCAATAGTACACACATTGTAGTGCAGGTTCAATTAATGGTGCGCACACTGTAGTGTAGAAGCAACAGTGCACTCTCTGTAGTATAAGTTCAATGGTGTCACATTGTAGTGCTAGTTCAATTAATGGTGCATACACTGTAGTGTAGGTACAACAATGCACACTCTGTAGTGTAGGTTCAATGGTGCACATACTATGGCATATGTACTATGGTACACACACTGTAGCATAGGACTTTGGTCCCACCCTACTGACACACTAATACTAGTGTAGCAGACTGCAGCTGATTGGGGTAATGTTCAGTGTTCATCATCTATCAACATGTAATAGGGATAGGGATTTTGGACTGTGAAGTTTCCAACTTATGTTCGAATTCAATGACTGAAATTGGATGTAATTGTGTAATTGAAAAGAAGGGTCCTTGAGGCCCTTCAGATCCAGCAAAGAAGACCCATGATTGATGCTGGTCTACTTCTGGATCAATCATGGACCCCTTATGTTCGTCCAAGGAGCGGAAGTCACCAGACCAAAAGTGTCTTGGCAGGACGCTCAAACCCTATTTAAGGAGGGTAACTCCCAAGGCACCCTGACTGCTGAAGACGACCCACAGGGTTGAAACGTCCAGATGAAGAGCTCTCTTCACCAGACTGCGTTTTTGAATGCTCCTGAATTTAAAGGATTTTCCAACAACAGTTGGAAACTTTGCAGTCCAAAATCCCTATTTGATAGAAAATTATAGCAGCTGCTCCACCCCTTTGATAAACCACGCCCAGCCCCATACAGATTAAGAGGAAAACCTCAAGCAATTATTGGTTAAGTTCATGGTGAAGGGGTGGGGAAATATGTACACACACTGTATGTAGTGTAGGTTCAATGGTACACACATTGTAGTGCAGGTTCAATTAATGGTGCACACACTGTAGTGTAGGTACAAAAGTGCACACTCTGTAGCGTAGGTTCAATGGTACACACATTGTAGTTAAGGTTCAATTAATGGTACACACACTGTAGTGTAGATGCACCGGTGCACACTCTGTAGCGTAGGCTCAATGGTGTCACATTGTAGCCCATGTTCAATTAATGGTACACACATTGTAGTGTAGGTGCAACGGTGCACACTCTGTAGTGTAGGTTCAATGGTGCACATACTATGGCATATGTACTATGGTACACACACTGTAGTGTAGGACTTTGGTCCCACCCTGCTGAGACACTAATACTAGTGTAGCAGGCTGATTGGGGTGTCAGTCAGTTCAGTGTTCATCATCTACCAACATGTAAGGCGCTCTGCATGGTACATGGTAGAAGTATTTAAGTACTAGGTAAATCTCAGCATCGCGATTGAATGTGTACTGTTGATCATAATGTAATGTATACATATCATTATAATATAAAATAAGGATGTGATGTGATCAAGACACTCCCAGCCAACTGCAAGGCCTATAAAACCAAACTACACATACACCTGGTGGTAGCCAGCAGTTTGTTGAGGTGAGCTACTCTCTGAGTGTGGTCATGTGGTCTTACTCCAGATATATATATGCTTTGGTTCTTCCTCTCCTGTAGGCTGTGTGTGTTTGCGTGATCACCTCTCAGAATACTTAACAACTAGAAGTCTTGAACATACCAACAGAACTAGTACTAGAACTAGAACACTTACTAGAAGTAAGTGTAGTGAATACACCAACATTACTATAAACTACCACCCAAACATAGCACGTATAGTGAACACTATTACTGACAGTCCACGTACATTCTTCAAGGTTATGGGGTGTTTCATTGCTCTGTGAACACTTACAATTTCCTTCATTGCTAGTGTCTCTCCTCTCTCAGGTCATTTGTTTAATTGAGGAGAGAACATGTCATTCCTAGTCCTGTTTGTGGTCCTTGCAAGTCTACAAGTCTCTGAAGCAAGATGGGACTATGCCGATGTGGAATTTTTCAAAGTAGGGATTGTCGATTACTGCTGTTTATACTGCTCCAGGTGATGGACGTACGACTATTAATCTCTTGGATGCCAGTGGTAACGTGGTACTCCACATGGACTATCGCTTTGATTGGGGGCAAGATCCGAGGACTAAACAACCATGGGAAGACATTTTGACCTTGAACACAAGACCTGCTAGTGGTAGGTGGGGAGCTGAGCAGTACGTGAACAACTTCTACTTCACTCCCGGGAGTAACTTGGAGCTCACTGCTAAAGCAGAGAATCGTCGGTTCGCTATCATAGCCAATGGACTGCAAGTAGCCACCTATAACTACAGACTTCCGGTGGAGTCTGTGAAACGTGTGCAGTTTTTGACAACACGAGGCTCAGGATCTAAACTTGTGAACTTTTCCTTCAGTTTCTAAGATATGGGACTTTGGATTTGGACTTGGATTCGTACTTTGAACTTGACTAAAGGAAAGCTTTCTTAATTTAGAAGTGTAATAGGTCATATTAATCGCTGCCACTATTAAGGGATTGTGACTTGCTTGGGACTGACTTTTATAATCTCATTATTGTCCCATTATAATTGTACTCAATTATACACTATGGTGCTGGATAATCTGAATTATCATAGTGTGTGTGTGTGTGTGTGTGTGTGTGTGTGTGTGTGTGTGTGTGTGTGTGTGTGTGTTTGTGTGTGACACTGTTTGTGTGTGTGTGTGTGTGTGTGTGTGTGTGTTTGTGTGTAACACTGTTTGTGTGTGTGTTTTCTGTAAGTGTGTTCGTGTTTATGAGTGTGTGTGTGTGTGTGTGTGTGTATGTGTGTGTGTGACACTGTTTGTGTGTGTGTTTCCTGTGAGTGTGTTCGTGTTTATGAGTGTGTGTGTGTGTGTGTGCGTTTGTGTGTGACACTGTTGGTGTGTGTGTTTTCTGTGAGTGTGTGTGTGTGTGTGTGTGTGTGTGTGTTTGTGTGTGACACTGTTTGTGTGTGTGTTTTCTGTGAGTGTGTTCGTGTTTATGAGTGTGTGTGTGTGTGTGTGTGTGTGTGTGTGTGTGTTCGTGTTTATGAGAGTGTGTGTGTGTGTGTGTGTGTGTGTGTGTGTGTGTGTGTGTGTGTGTGTGTGTGTGTGTGTGTGTGTGTGTGTGCATGTCAGCTTCAGCGTAAGAGTCTCCTTCAGGTCATAATTGATGCTGGTCAGAAGGAAGCTAGAGAAGGTCTGACTAACTAGATGCTGTTGGTTTCCTGGCTGTTGAACCACTAGCACTGTTGTCACCTTCACCACATATTTGCTGGCTCACCATCCCGAAGTGCAGAACAAACAGAGTGATGAGATAGGATTAATATTTGAAAGATAATTAGTGTGTACAATTTAACCTACACTACAGTGTATGCACCATTACACACGACATTGTATTTTGGAGCAGATTGACGCATAAAGTTGCATACGTATACACAGGACTTGAAAGCTTGTGATTATCAATTGGAAGTTGTCTTAGTTTACTGTGCCTATTGAGCGCCGTTCCCAATGGCTCCCTGACCAAATAACTCAGATGTTATACCAATACATAAGTTTGCACCCAAATAATAATCTCGATATGCACTGGAGCTTTAAGGTTATCGTGGTACAAGTATTATGGAAAGAACCACGCGCGTGCACGACCGTTTTGACCCTCGTTCGTGCCTTGGTAACGCGTTTAGAAAATGGCGTGTGCAGACCAGCAAACCGGCTACCTATAGTTAACGGTTTATTTTTTTTACAAATGCACGTCCAATCGAATCAGCTAGGTACTGTTTGAAAGATGTGAGTACAAGACACAAGGAAAGCGTTGGATGGTCCAATCAAATCCGGCAATCACCTTAGCAACGAGTTTATCTAGATCCGTTCTTCAATATCTTAAAACTTCAATAGACACTTATATCAATCTCGTTTCAAAGTCTCTTAATTTGAACACATGAGAATGGCAACTGGAAGAGTCTTGAACAAAGTTCGAAGGAGAATCGAAGATGTTTTGTCTCGTATACAGTACATCGGTCTGTCTCCAAGTGAAATAGCCGAGAAGAAACTGCTGAAAGTTCTTGGATTTCCACATTATCTCAGGATACCTTCTCCACCAAGTGACTTCCGCATATCCTCGTGTGGAAAAAGAAGAGTTTGGAGCAGAGTCGTCCCGTTTAGGAAGAGAGTGTATTCGGAGGGATTCGGGTCCGACTCTTCGCCCCCGAAGGATAAATACCGTAGGACCTTCTATCTGAAGCTGAATTGTATCCCCGAAGAGACACAAGAGGAGCTTGACGAATACGAATGTGAAGACGACGGGGAAGCTCTTGCCGTTCCCGCTTCTCCTGTTCTTTCAGCCACAGAAGATTCCAGCAACGGTGAAGTAGAACTTCAGAAGTTGGCATGGTCCTATGTTGACTTGCCCCAGTGCTGCTATGAAGTAGAGCATGTCTTCATCACAGAGGATTCGAATGATCAGTAGAGAATCTCAAGAGTAAACTTAATTAGATTTAATTTGTTTCACTGTTTGTAATACAATACAGAACTGTGTTCAAGTTGTACAATTATTTTGTTCATTTGTGGGACTTTGTAAATATGTGTGTTGTACATGTAAAGTTTGATTGTATAATGTTATTGATTAATGAGGATTGATTGATAATTGAAAGATTATAGCTCCACGTACCCCCTTGATAAACCAGGTCTAGCACCATACGGATAAGGGGGAAAACATTATAAGCAATGAGTCGTGCACACAAGCGCACACATGTACAGGCACACATACACACATGCACGCATGCACACGTACGCATGTACACACATGCTTTAATGGTTTTATGAGCTAATAAGTAACTATCTGTGAGAAAATGACGTCCCCTTCAAGACCTTTGATGGAAAATGAGATACAAGCCATTCTTTGGTCGAAGGCTGTCTCCCAGTTCCAGTGGCTCCTGTACACAAGGAAAAAGAACCAAATTTCTTACTGTAGCCTGTATAGGACTTGAACCAGTCATAATAACTTCACTAATTAGGGCAGAGAATTGGTTATAATTTTCCCGTATTATTCCTAATGCACAGTGATTATTATAATGGCAGTATTGGAAGATCCCACTGTATTTTCTTGTACAGATTTCATTGAAACACACACCTTAGTCTCTGGAGCCAACTCAATCCTGAAGTTCCTGACAATCTCAATGAGAGCCATTTTAGCTTCCATCAGTGCAAACCTCATTCCAACACAGTTTCTAGGTCCAAGACCAAATGGAAGGTAAGCACAAGGATGACGTTCAGCCTTCTCCTCTGCTGTGAACCTAATATGTACCATACAATGACTTAGTAATACTACAGATAATTAAAAACCAACAAAAAAGACGTGTGTGTGTGTGTGTATGCATGTGGTGTGTGTGTGTGTGTGTGTGTGTGTGTGTGTGTGTGTGTGTGTGTGTGTGTGTGTGTGTGTGTGTGTGTGTGTGTGTGTGTGTGTGTGTGTGTGTGTGTGTGTGTGTGTGTGTGTGTGTGTGTGTGTGTGTGTGTGTGTGTGTGTGTGTGTGTGTGTGTGTGTGTGTGTGTGTGTGTGTGTGTGTGTGTGTGTGTGTGTGTGTGTGTGTGTGTGTGTGTGTGTGTGTGTGTGTGTGTGTGTGTGTGTGTGTGTGTGTGTGTGTGTGTGTGTGTGTGTGTGTGTGTGTGTGTGTTCATGTGTTTGTCTGTATGTGTGTGTGCATGAATGCATGTTTGCCGTAGAGTGTGTGTATCAGTGTTGCCAACTGTGTGTACACTATAGCTAGGTACAACACGGATCATGGAAAAGGAAACATTAACCGGTTACAAGTTAACTTTCCCGTTAACTTTATGAGATGCAGTATCAATATGTACATATGTAGTTGTATATACGTAGATTCGTCTCCCGCTATTCATTGGATTTGTTACTTTCCTGTTTCGCTCAAATTTGCTCACTTTGAAGGATTCTTGAACAGTACGGTAAAATTAGTCGTCTTCTGTACATAAGTGGATCTTTCAAGCTGATACATGGAATGCTCCAGATAATAAAAGACCGCCTTCAAGAGATCTAGAATGACAAGGTAACTTCAATGCAGTTACAGAAGCTGCTAAAGGATCGTAGGCATAACAAGTCGAGATCAACCGTCATTCGCGAGCGAAGAAATCTCATCACATATAACATCCTAATCGCTTATGAATACAGTTACGAATGGTTAACTGTTAACCGCTGACAATTAACTGTTGGTAGATTTACGTTAACTGTTAACTGAAAAGCGATAAGCGTTAAAAGTTAATTTCGGGTACTTTTCTGTGATCCAGGCTGTACATACATCTGCACAATATTGTACGTACATTACAGTGTCATATCTGGGCCTGTACTAGGTCTTACCTCTCAGGAATGAACCTCTCTGGGTCTGGGTATACTTCAGGATCTTTGTGGACAGCTGTGATCATGACAAAGACCTGAAGCCCCTTCTTCACATCAACTCCACCAATGGTGCAGTCACTGTTGCATTGGCGAATCGTTCTGCAGTAATTGATATGGATACCTTGTATGAACATACCATACATGCATGGCAAGTGTATTACCCCTAGTCTGGGGTGGTCCACATTATTCCTCATTCTTAGGGTCGTCTGTGGAACATTACATATGTAAAAGACATACGGTACAATTCATAAAAAACTGAATGTTTTACGCCTTTAATACGTATATACGTACGGGTAGGATCAGCCGTACTACGAGGTTAGTGGAAGCGTATACTCACACTACGTACATACGCACGGGTTTCCACATGGGTAAACAAAAAACGTATGGGTAGGGCTTGCGCACTTTTATAAGAATACGTACGTAGTAAACAAAGAAAACGTACAGACGTACAGTTGAGGCAGACGATAGACTTTGTTGTGATCCAAATTCTGTCACAACATGGTTTGTGCCTCTTGGTCGCTTCTCTGAACATAAGGATAATGGTATCGTCTAGTAAATACGGTGCCTCTAAATCGCTGAACAGTGGGTCGTCGATCGTTTAATAGTTTGCTTTGTATTTTGCTTGTATTTGGTATTTGACAACGTGTCTTCTGAAGCCATCATGACAATGCGTCAAATCTTGAAAGTTTCAGAAAACGAATCAGTTATGGCTGAACATTTAAACGTACATGTGTATGCTAAGGATTTGTTTCTATTTTAAAAGAAGCAGACAGACGATTGATTTGCGTTCATACGCACGTTCGTTCGTTCTCCACAGTTAGCTTGCTAAACGGATGGATGAAATTCTCAGTCTGGCTTGTATGTACGAATGTTGTGTACAGCTGTTACACACGTACACGTTTTTTGACTTAGACCCGTATGTTTTTTTTTTTTTTCGAAAAAACGGACGACCGGATACGCATGTACTACGGATTGGGTACGGGCATAAAACATTCAGTTTTTTTATGAATTGTACCGTATGCTGTATAGTGGGACCTTTCACTTATTTTTACATTTTTCACTTTTCGTTCAATGCATGAAATTACTACTTTAAAATTTCAAGTTATAGATGGTGGTGTTACGATGCACTAATGTGACAATTGCCCAATTAAGTTGCAAAATGCCTGTTTATGAACAAAATTACAAAATTTGCAAAAATGAATGTCTCACCATACTATATTACCATATAGCAGGCCCAGGCATTGTAACATTGAGTAAATAAAATGGCTTGAGTTTATGAAGGGTAAACAATTTGCCTGGTTGTAATGTATACGTTTCATTTTGAATTGCATTGTCTCATGACTACTGCTCAATGAGTAAATATTATAACAGAGACTCTTATATTTATTCACCCTCACTCTTGTCAACCACACTAACTCACGCTGGTGCTGGTGGGTACAATCGTAAAGTCTCACTCAGAACCATGTCAAGATACTCCAGTTCATGTGTAGCATCGTACAGTGACTTGTCCTACAATTATGACGACCAAAAAGAACAGTCGAACAATGAATACAAAAATCCACACAAAATGTACAAGAAAAGGTTACAATAGTGGATGTATATGTAGTTGAATCTCTTGATAGAAGAACTGTAGATATGCACACACAAGCACACATTCACAAATACACCAACACACACACATGCACACACTCACATGCACAAACACATGTACACACCCACATGCACAAACACACACACACACACACACACACACACACACACACACACACACACACACACACACACACACACACACACACACGCATGCACACACGCATGCACACAAACACACACACACACACACACACACACACACACACACACACACACACACACACACACACGCATGCACACACACGCATGCACACAAACACACACACGCACACACACACACACACACACACACACACACACACACACACACACACACACACATCACTCACCGGATTCTCACCAAAGTACTCATGAATCTCATTAGCAAGCTTCTCCTGTACTTCAGGGTTCTTAGCCAGCAAGTAAGTAGCAAAAGTGATAGCTACACTGGTTGTCTCATAACCAGCCAACAGGAAACCAACAGAATCAGCTACGATTTCTCCAGTGCTCAGTTTAGTCTCTTCATCACCAGCGTCAATCAACAATTGGAGAAGATCCTTTCTCTACAAAAAGACTGGATGGAATAACACCCACATGTTGTGTTGTAGCTGAGCTTCAATCTCACCTTGACTGCATCCTGTTCTCTCCTCCTCATCTCAACTAACTTAACAGCCGAATCAGTGACCCTGTCCAGTTGTTGCGAAAATGCAAGCCTTCTCATCAAAGGTTTACAAAGTCTGGCAAGTCCAGGGACTGTAACTATAATATGTGCAAAACACTGACTTAATAAGTGAAACCTGTCAATAAAGACCACCAGAGGGACCAGTAGGAGGTGGTATCTGTAGACAGGTGGTCTTTATATGAAGGTGCTTTACTATACGTAGTATACATGTACAGTGTATAGTCTAATAATGGTCACTTAGGACAGGTGGTCTTTGCGCTGAGGTGATCTTTATAACAGGTTCCATTGTAAATAGTTGGAAGAATTTCAACCTACAGCAGTTTGCAGTACTCTATAACATGTATAATAATTATAGGAATGAAAGGATATACTGGGATAGGCTAGGTCAATACACAAATTCACTGCATGCTCACGGACATACGTACATAGAATTATCCTCAACATCCTGTAGGCAGTTGGCTGTTTTCTTAAAGCTACTTCGAAAACTCCAGAAGCAGCTTCATATATTTCCCCTCCTTTCCCTCCTTGTACGTCAACAGACCTTCCAAAGGCAGTGGACAGTATCACCTCCATTGTTAGTTTACTGTACAAACTAAACAAAATATAAATAATTCCGTGAGAATTTAGTGGCTACATTGTCATGTAATTAAGGCAAAAAATCGCACAGAAAAATATCAAATGAAAATTATTTTGCTTTGGCTTTCTCTACCGAGTTAGGTTACCCCATGGAATCTTAGGGAATCATGTTTCACAAGGATAGGACCACAAGTATAGGACCACAAGTATAGGACCACAAGTATAGGACCACAAGTATAGGACCACAAGTATAGGACCACAAGTATAGGACCACAAGTATAGGACCACAAGTATAGGACCACAAATATAGGACCACAAGTATAGGACCACAAGTATAGGACCACAAGTATAGGACCACAAGTATAGGACCACATGTATAGGATCACAAGTATAGGATCACAAGTATAGGACCACAAGTATAGGACCACAAATATAGGATCACAAGTATAGGACCACAAGTATAGGATCACAAGTATAGGACCACAAGTATAGGACCACAAGTATAGGATCACAAGTATAGGACCACAAGTATAGGATCACAAGTATAGGATCACAAATATAGGATCACAAGTATTGGACCACAAGGAACATTCATAAATTGTATGAAAAGCAGGTTGATACTCACAGACATTAACAATTGATGTAAAGAATCATTTCGTAATCACAAATCCATACCATCTACCTTCTGGAAAGTTGTCACTAGGCTGATTTAAAGTGTCTATTGCTAATTTGTTTCAAGCACAGTGGTAACCTTCCAAGAACCAACCAAACACACATGAATGTACACAGTGTCATTCACCAGACATACAGTCCTTCCACCTCTTTGTTCCTAAGCCAACAGTTCTATCAACCGATATTATGTTAGAGTAGTTTGTAAATGATGAGTGAGATGCATGCTAAGTGCATCCTAGTTGATGAACACATAACCAGTGAATACTTGTTAATCTGCTGCAATTAGTTTTCAAAGAATATGGTGGATTAACAAGTTTGGTGGATTGACTGGACATTCATTGGTACTTGTACATTATATTGGTACTGGGAAATTGTGGCAGATTAAAAGGTTTGACAAATAAAGCAGTGGCGGATAAACGAGAATTCACTGTATGTATAAACCTATGTACGTACTCCATCACTTCAACAGATTCTGTTTTGTCTGCAAAAGTGGAGATCTTCTCCACCAGTCGGACGACACTCTCCTTCATCAGTGGTTCCATCTACACACAGTGATGGTGATAGACCTGCTGAAGTCACTACAATGTCACATATGTACAGTACGTATATGTACTATATCTGAATTAATATACGTATATAAATTATGTATGTACGTACACTAGCAATTCTTTATATCCTTGTGGAATTACACACACTGTCAATACATACGGTATGTAAAGTGCATACACGCCTATTGCATTGAATGTGTACAGTGAAACTTGTTCAATAATGTTCATTGTACACACACGTTATGTACGTACATACATGCATGCATGTAAAGAATACACATGTGCATGCATGTACATAACACATAGTTAGTTTGTACTATCTTTCGTCTTTTGACATTGCAGGGATGTGTAGACA
The DNA here is from genome assembly GCA_964020155.1 of Chondrilla cf. caribensis. Lineage (NCBI taxonomy): Eukaryota > Metazoa > Porifera > Demospongiae > Chondrillida > Chondrillidae > Chondrilla > Chondrilla cf. caribensis. The sequence goes on along the minus strand of OZ026546.1, from coordinate 1,050,166 downwards.
CCAAAATACAAGCTGTATTGGTATCAGACTACGTTAGAGCTACCTGATCACCCATGCACCACGTCCTTTACATCCAGGCTTCACAAGATACTCACCATTTTCATCTTGTGTCCACTGAAAGCAGGAGAAATGAAGTGTCTACGTCTCCTCCATTCATCATCTCTTGCGCTGAACACTGCAATGTACTCCTTCCCTTTCACTGTGATCTTCACATTAGCTGCATCACTCTAGCACATGAAGAAGTACATTCTCGCAATAACAAAACTGAGATTGTTTGGATGCCCACGTATCTATACAAGATACAGTGCAACTTGCTTAGTAGTACCTGGGTCAGTACATACTCCTGGCTAGGACATACTCCTGGTTAGTACACACTCCTGGTGAGTACACACTCCTGGTTAGTACACACTCTTGGTTAGTACACACTCCTGGTTAGTACACACTCCTGGTTAGTACACACTCCTGGTTAGTACACACTCCTGGTTAGTACACACTCCTGGTTAGTACACACTCCTGGTTAGTACACACTCCTGGTGAGTACACACTCCTGGTTAGCACACACTTCTGGTTAGCACACACTCCGGCCTGGTTAGCACACACTCCTGGTTAGTATACACTCCTGGTTAGTACACACTCCTGGTTAGTACACACTCCTGGTTAGTACACAGTCCTGGTTAGTACACACTCCTGGCTAGTACACACTCCTGTTTAGTACACCACACCCAGTCCCTAGCTCATGTACACCACGTCAACCAGTACTAATAGTTAATACCTCTGTTAAGAAGTACAGATTCAGTGTGCCTTTCAAAGTACTTACGTATGTACTAAGCCCGTTGTACTGTACTATACATATACATACCTTAGTTAACTACCAACATGATGACTGTAAAATTATAAAAAAATATTCTTTAGTAAAGAAATAGTTTCGAATCGGGGCAGATTAGAATGATTGCAACTCAATATCAGCAGATCTCCGTGCTTACAAGACACAATATGTACAATTATTATACATGGATTTTTCAAATAAACAGAAAATAATGTCCTCAAACGGACTAGAATGATTTGAATGGATTACAATACTTGTACAATGCAGCAAAGTCTCACTAATCCAATCTCAGTAATTCATACATTTGAACCTTCACTAATTCAAAAATTCCTATGTATGTACGTACATCAAATTCAGCATCACAATATCAACAAACAGGTACATGCATACATAATAACATAATATGTACAATTCATTAATACGTGGACATCATTAATTCAATGATGATCTACGTAAGTGCCGATCAATACAGTCACTATTTCAATAGACTATTCGGACAAAATACATGTTTGCAGTCGGTAGTAGATACTACAGTAAAACCTGTAATAAAGACCACCTCTATACAAAGACCACCTGTCCTAAGTGACCACTATTGAACTATCCACAATGTCAACTCTACTATAGTAAAGCACCTCCATACAGAGACCACTTGTCTATAGTGGCCACCTACTTCTGGTCCCTTGGGTGGTCTTTATATACAGGTTTTACTGTAGTGGCCACCTACTTCTGGTCCCTTGGGTGGTCTTTATATACAGGTTTTACTGTAGTAGGTAGGTATATTGTTGCCTCACCCTCCGGTTCACAAACTTGTCAAATTGCTTCACCATCACCTCTTTGATCATATCGACATCCATAGTACATATGACTGGCTGGGTAGCAAAGTATATCCTACAATGAAGACATGTACATACATACTCAACAATGTATCTGATTGTAATAGCCTCCCAACATTAACTGTAGCCTAATTACTGGTACTTATTAGTATTGGCGTTAAATACGGTATTACTACTAGGAACTAGTGTTGGTGTGTGTGTGTGTGTGTGTGTGTGTGTGTGTGTGTGTGTGTGTGTGTGTGTTTGTGTGTGTGTGTGTGTGTGTGTGTGTGTGTGTGTGTGTGTGTGTGTTTGTGTGTGTGTGTGTGTGTGTGTGTGTGTGTGTGTGTGTGTGTGTGTGTGTGTGTGTGTGTGTGTGTAGTGTGTGTGCATGATGTGTCCATTTTTGACCCACAGTTGGTTGGCTATTAGGCTGTACACAAAGTTTGTCCCAACAACCAACAACACACCACAAGTACAGACAACATACATAGCAACCCTACATTGCTAGGCAATTGTCAGCATCCTACAGGGGGCACTCACCCGACGGTCTGTCCATAGGTCTTCATCAAGTGTTCAATCATTCCCATAATGTTACCCTACAACAGTTCAGCATAACGGGATCACACATGTCATGACGGGTCACAACCGAAGGAGGCTATCGTGCAATCACATCACATGGAAATACTCAGAAATTGCATCCAAAATGTATTGTATCCCACCAACAAGCCAAGTAAGGATCACAGGTTTTTTTTCCTTTTTTACTAAAATACAGACCTTTACAGGTGGGGAATGAGCAATCAAAAGAAACGTTCATAAAAATAGTATGGCTAAATGATTGTTTGAGCAACACACTAGGCTGGGTGAATGAGCGGACACTTGATGGTCATATCACACTGAATAGCATACTGAAACAGGTTTATGCAGCAATGCGACTGTGATTACACCCTAACGCAAATAAAACTACCAGGCCCCCCTATCAACTACCAGGCCCCCTGTCGAAAATCTTTACATGCAAATAAACGTACAATGGGACATTTGTTAATTTTTTACGATTTCCAAAAATGTAGATTCACCGGTGAGAACAGGAATAAAGCATAAAAAGGGAAAATAAATGAAGTGTAGTTTTCTCAATCCAAAGGCATTTGGTTCCACATGTTGGTATGTATGTGTGCGAATCGGTGTTTTATGTGCATGTGTGTGTGTGCATACGTACACATGTGTTAGTGTGGTAAGTGTACATATGTACTGTACTTCATAGCTTAGATATTACATACATGCACATGTGGTACCTTGAATTTTTTTATGAGCCCTAAATTTCCAATAAACGGTGTTGGCTTTGGTCCTGGCATGCCTTGGTCCTTGAAATACTGGAAAGGCTTGTACCCATAACTACACATGTGGAGAACAATGACAAGAAATACGTAGGGTAGATACAAAGCTCAAAACAAACTTTCTGTCAGTGGTAATCTACAAAACATAACAAATGGTTCATGTACACACCTCTGCTCAGCCAACCAGTGTACACACCTCTCCTCAGCTAACCAATGCATACACCTCTCCTCAGCCAACCAATGTACACACCTCTCCTCAGCCAACCAATGCATACACCTCTCCTCAGTCAATCAATCAATGTACACACCTCTCCTCAGTCAATCAATCAATGCACACACCTCTCCTCAGCCAACCAATGTACACATCTCCTCAGCTGACCAATGTACACACCTCTCCTCAGCTAACCAATGCATACACCTCTCCTCAGCCAACCAATGTACACACCTCTCCTCAGCCAACCAATGTACACACCTCTCCTCAGCCAACCAATGCATACACCTCTCCTCAATAAGCCAACCAATCTACACACCTCTCCTCAGTCAATCAATCAATGTACACACCTCTCCTCAGCCAACCAATGTACACACCTCTCCTCAGCCAACCAATGTACACACCTCTCCTCAGCCAACTAATGGAGTTGACCAAAGAATATGCCTTTCTCAGTCAAATAATCCATTAACCTTGTTACTTAGCTGATCACTGAACACACTTCTAATTTCATTCATTGTTAAATCAAAACACCACTCCGACAAAAGGTGTTGAACACAGTACTTTATCCTTAGATCAATTCAAAAATAACCAACAGAACAGAGGGGTGCTTAATCTAACCTTAACCCAACCAAAACCCGAAACCAATGGGCAATAATGCAAGGGCAAATTAGTGTTGGTCTGTTTCTCATTACTGGGTAGTACTTCCCAGTACAGGCCTAGGCCTGATGGTACCACGTGGCGTGGACCCAAGCTTGAGGTTCGGTGATAACTAAGGAAAGTTCCTTGGCAAGGAATCCTCGAATCAAGCTTCATGTGAGATGCTTTCAGCAGCTAATGATGATCAACTGTGAGTAGCCTATAGACTATGAGAATCCCGCTAGGCTAGTGAAGCAGGGCCATAGCAGTACAAGGGCTTCCTCGATTAAAAATTGAATGAAATAAGTTCCAGATATAGGTCTTCCGAGCATTCAAGCTCCATTATGATGACAACATTTGAAATCAGACCTATATTAATATTCGACTATACAATTAATACAAGGATGCAGTCTACTTCATAATTACGGCAAGTAAGATCTACGTAGAGCAGCGAGGAATAGAATTGAGTGCTGTTCGAAATGATTACACAAGGGGACCATATATAGACACTATACGTGTACAAAGTGTCTATGACCAGTGCGTGTACGGAAGCGAAACAAGAGATCTATAAACGACCGCCGAAGAACCAACCATTTTCGCATGCCCCCATCCCACATTCCTAATCTACACCGAGTACTCACCGGTAGTACACGAAGACCGAGCACAGTAGAACTAACAATGTACACAGTCCGTAGGTACTGAACAGAATGGAGAACAGGTCCATCACCGGCTGAGAAGAAAAGAAACTGAATGGAACGACCTTCGATCTTCACTGAGGACGTGGACGGAAATTATCGGTATACGTGACCTAACAGTATACGGAAATTTGATCATTCTAGTCATGTAAATCTAGTACAAATTATACGCGCGACTCATGCAGCGTGCATACTAGATTCAAGCTACGTTCAGGTCAATTGTAAATTAGTAATGGCTGTTAGGGGATCTCCATGTCTAACATTTGTCCTGGTAAAAACTCGATTAGAGTTCTAAATGAAGTTGGTATATGAGTGTGTTAACTGCTTCCAATTAAGAGGGTATGGCTACTTATTGTCAAACTCCAGACATTATTGCTGCCTGAGCATAGGATTCTTGATAACATGTACAGTTAGATATTACCTATATATTGCTGTGAAAAGAAGCTGTCTATTAGCTACTATACGATTATATTTCATTGTAAGAATTAATTTACCAAATTTAAGATTTATACACTTCATAATCATTAAAGTAAGCTTGGATATATAGTACAAGGTTTTTCCGAATTTTGAGGACATTGAGGGTGATAACATTCATTAAGAATGCATTAGTGAGTTGGTACAGTGTTCAAAGTTAGTGTGGTTAATGTTTGCTTTGGAGCTAGTATACATCCATAAAATTCAATGACATCATAATATCTACATCTGACGTCACTTCCAAGACACAGGCTAAAGAGGCAAACTATTTCACCAAGCAACATGCAAGTCATGCTTGAGTATAGGATCAGTGTGAGTACAATGGTCACAAATGACATTGTAAATATGCATAATCTTCCTGGAAAATTCAAATACAAGTAGTACATACTTATTAGATACAGTTACAGTAACTACAAATATTGAGATCATTATGACATTACCCAGAATTGACCAGTAGTAGAAGTTTAAGGAGTTAGGTACCATTCGAAGAATCCGACAAATTTGAATATAGTTGTAACAACTGTAACATACATTGGTTTGGTCATAAAAAGAAGTTTAGAGTAATTTGTTCATGTGTACATAATAATGATGAATCGTGTAGTGCAGGTGCAATGGTCACACATGGAATTTTACTGATATTTGTACAATGTGCAATACAAACACAATATTGTCAATGAGTATATAGCTGCTACAGTAACAGTTATACTGGAAATAATATGGATGATAATATGCTGTTACCTTCAATCAAATTTGTAATAGCAGTTTACAAAACCTGGCCATGTACCATTCAAAACATCAACTCAGAGACTGAAGTGAACAGGATGATCAACATTATAAGAATTAATGCTCCTGTTGGTAGTGTATGGAATCAATGTGTGTGATTTTTATTGTCTAGGAAAACTTGCATGTACACAACCACACATTAGAGTATGTCTACATCTGTCATTTACAATGTCACACAACCTGATAGCATGGATAATGCACTTTGAGAGAATGGTCAACAATGCACTTTGTTGTGGTCAAAGAAGACTTAGTTCAATTATTTGTCAATAAAGCCTATAAGTTTGGTAACAATGGTTGTGTGAGTCCAACCCTTGCCAAGCCAAGTACATAGTAGTGGAGTTGCCAACGTACATGAACTGGAATATTTTCGGAAGCAAGAGCATAGGTGTAGGGAGCTAATGGGAAGTAGCCATGATTGCGTTTGTGTGCACGTACAGGTTGCTGCCCACAGCATCCGGCAGTCTGGAGATATAGGATGGGAGCTCCAAGCTCGATTGAATTGGGATAAAATTGCGATGGTGATTGGTAAATGAGATCTGCCAGCATCCTTTGAGTATACCTTGGAGTGCTTAATGCCCCTGATAACTAGCTCCACTCTGGGAGTATACAGTTGGTGATTGGGGAAACCCCCATTAATAAGCAAGTTTCTGATGGCATGCAGCTAGATAGCTTTTAATGGTAGACGGAGATAAGCCCTCTAGCCCTAGTTGAGAGATGACTATAGCTAGCATACATCGAACAAGATTTACTCTAGATCCTGAGTTCAAACTCACCATTGTCCTGACATCACTGGCTAGTCCCTTCCAGTGAAACCGTTTGGCAACTCTTCGCCATGTCATCGTCATCCGAAAGTGACCCGACGTTCTGTGTGGCGGGCTGTCACATGATATTCTCTTCTTTTCCTCCACCGACGTCACTACTTTCACCCGACGCTTTTGCTTCACCTCTCCATTCTCAACAACAAGGGTTCCAGCCCTCCGCGCTGCATTATGTCATAATAATACTAGCTGCCTCTTTTGGAACGTAAGAATGTGACAATTTGTTATTACTCCACGTGATACGGCAAGCCCTATTGTTCATCACGAGAAACTTGATTTACAGTTTCATTGTACACAGTCTCCGTCAGCTACCATGAGGACAATTCGTGTTAAGACAATATTCCCTATTATCTGTTTCGCCGCCGGGGTTGTCAGCTTAGCTTTTTTCTGGTCGTCGAAATCCGCAACCTATGAAAGCGCTTCATCCCTTAGAGATGATTATGAAGAAAGGATTCTCCGAACTCAGGTGAGTGATCTACCTGAGGTGAACACTCCGGTATGTCGAATGATGTCAGCTTCAACTCACGAAAAGAACTGTACGGGAAATCAAAGTCTCCCAGAATTGATATTCGTAGCAGGGATCGAAGGAAGTGGACACCATTTGATATCAGGATTTTTTGATTCGCTAGCAAAAAATTCAGACCAAAACCTTACGACGTAGTTGATTATTCACCGATGCTTAACTTGTTGGACCCAGGAGACATGCTAAGTAACCGGAACATGGGATTTGGAATCATTCGCAAACGTCTCTTTCGTATCAGACTATCCCCGCTATTGAAGAAAATGAACGAGATTAGGAAAGGAGGTGGGAGAGGAATGATGGTGGCCTCGAATTCTTTCCCAATGGGTCTTAGCGCACTTACAACTACTCGACCTGATCTGTTAGTTTTAAAGTACTTTGATTGCGTATTGTACAGATTGAAAATTATTGTCACTAAACGTCACCCTCTCCTGGCTGTCACCTCAACTTTGAGAAGATTAGGTAAGAAACGATTTGCTCCTTATGGAAGGAAAGCACTGAACCCTTTTCCTCCAGAAGACAATCCCTACATTATGCAGGCACGGATAACAGAAGACCAATTGATCTACCTGGACCAGCAGGTTCGAAGATTTTCGTGTAACCAACTGCATTTTGTGAACATGGAGAAAATTCTGTCTAATCAAACGAGACAAATAGAGTTGAAAAGTCTGGCAAATTTCCTCAACCTCAACAATGAGGAAACATCTGCATTTCTAAATGCAACTGTGATAGCTCCGCTAACACAAATACGCTTACCTCCCGATTGTGCCAAAGTACTTTATGATTTCTTTGAAGACCGCAAAGGCATGTGGCCGCTAATGGTGTAAAATGTATCATTGTTATTGATCATTATTTATAACGAGATTCATGGTCATGCTATGACATAAATTCATCCTAGTTCTGTAGAGTTACTAATATTATGTAGACAAGAATAATGATACGTCATGATTTTAATATGTATATTTACCTCAATTTACTTAGTACAGTAACTATAGTCTGACTTGAATAAGTTTTGCAGCTACTGTAATTACATCCTCAATTCTGTCTTATTCCATAATAATTATTTATTATTATTAGTTACCTGATTCTACATGTTTCGGTTGTGTTCCTCATTTTATGGATGTAACTATAGTAGGTCAGGTTAGGTATACTTATTTGGACTGGGGAGGTCAGTCCAATAAGCGTACTTTACCTAACCTACTATTGTAACAGCGAGGTTCTGCACAAAGTGCATGCCTAGTTATTAGTTATTATTTAAATAAATGACCACTAATCAATGACTGTTTGTTATTAATCACTTATATAATTATTTGAACTGCATCTGGTTTGTCGATTCTGTGAATTCGAAACAGTTACTAATACTACATCATGCAAATAGGTATCAGATGATGTTGGAATTGAATTGATTGCAATAGATACATAATATTATGTAATTGTACATGTGCTCGAGGGACTTGAGTCGATACCGGTTTCAGCCTGATCATTTACCTAAAATTTTCTTAATCTTTTACCAAAAAGACCTTTACTGCAATAAATATAACTAGCAGTTTTGAAATGCTATGGACGGTTGACAAGTGGAATGAAATATTTTTGTCGGATCGCGGTGGAATGGTGAGATGGTCTACTATAGGTAACCTATCCATGTATCATCTGTCATGGTTTTTAAGTGTTGTACTTTTTTTGCTTGGGTAGGTAGACCTGTAAGAGATTTACGTGGATGTTTGGCGGTCACAAACTTCACAGAACTCCATTAAAGTAAGTTTGTATACCTCCATTCAAGTAGGTTAGTATACCTACATAAACTTTCGTTTCATAGTGACCTTTGAAATGCCTGGAATGGGTTTTGTCCAGTGATCCTGTCATCAAATTCACCTTTCTCCATTCAACCGCGTATAATTGATAATTAATGTTTGTGTGTGTTTTAAGCATGTGAGTACACCATCCATTCAATAATATTGAATGTGATAGTGTACTTACATGCTTAAAACACATGCATACTATGGATCTGGGCCACAAATACTATACTGCATACATTGATTTATTGAGAAGACTGGAATAATATGTAGATAAGCCTATAATTATAGTCCAAATTATGCTATTATCCTTATCTATAATGCACTCTTTGTTTATCAGTGCATGTCCACCACACAAAAGTTAAGGGTGGTTATACTCTCCTGGTGAGTGGAACCCAACCTCAAAATTGATTGAGCTGAAGCCAAAAGAAGTGGCCGTAACTGTTGGCTCCTCAGCTTCACTTGGCTTAACATCAGGTTCAGCCTTGCTCACCGAAGGCTTTGGCTGAGTTGAGACATTCTTCTTCTCTTCGGTTTTATTTGGCTCAAAGTTCCCAAATGTCGTAGTGGTCATTCGTACTTCTCCCTCATCAGAAGTGCTTTTTTGAGTGCTTTTGGGTTTCAGTTGAAAATCTTCTTCGAACATTGAACTGGCAAGGTTTTCATGCACCTCACTGGCTTCAGTGATGTAATAATCAGCTTTATGGTCACCAGAAGAAGAGATGTTCTTGAAATTGGAAAAAGACCTCCTAAATGAGCTTGATAGGGTGACTACAAGAAGGAATAAGAAGTGTACACACATACCATGTCAATGTGTGGTTCTTTGCATTTGATCTACATGTATGTAATACTTTAAAGAATGGTTATTTAATGTAGTAATATATGGTTACGACTCACATCTTGCTTCTGAGCTTGTGCCAGACAATTGTGCAAGCTACATCAATATAAATCACGTTTGTCATACAATAGCAAGAAAATTGAAATTAACAAATTGTTTGTGTGTGTGTGTGTGTGTGTGTGTGTGTGTGTGTGTGCGCGTGTGTGTGTGTGTGTGTGTGAGTGTGTGTGTGTGTGTGTGTGTGTGTGTGTGTGTGTGTGTGTGTGCGTGTCCATGTGTGTGTTTGTGCACTGTTAAACTAATTTGGTTGATATTTTGCTATTTAAAGCTCAGCAAATTATCAGGATACATGTTATGTACTTAGATGGGCTGCAGCAAAAACTGTACCTTCTTCTTCTTGCATGTTTGCAGTATGGCCTTGATCTTTGACCATGGCTTCTTGTGCCCCACAACATAAAGAAGGAAGATGCACAGCCCCTGTAGGTCATAACACACAAACACATGTAGTTATGTATGCACTCACAAATGCACATACACACACACACACACACACACACACACACACACACACACACACACACACACATGCACACATGCACACACTGGCAACAACATCTCAATGCATTATTAGTATTTAACTAACTCTAAGACATACATGTAAATTCACCACTGATAATAACAAACACTTAATACTACTACAGTACGGAAACAACCCAACACAAAACAAGCTACCAATTGTAAGTCCTCACCTGCAGAGAATTAAGGACAGCAAACACAATAGCCAACACATCCTGTCCTGGTCTGACCGCAAGCAGCCCTATAAACCAAGTGAATCCCATCAGAGGTATCAGGATCAGGGAGGCCTTGGCCAATCGCCTACAGAGTGGACAGGTGCAAATATGAATGTGCTTGTGCGAGTATTGACAAATGCATGATGATTGGATGTGCTGTGAATTTTTGTTAATCTGCCACCGATATATCTGCCAAACCTTTCATCCACCACAATTTCCTCATACCAATATATTATACGAAGACTAATGAATATCCAGTTAATGTGCAAAACTCGTTACACTGTTACAGTACAAGAATATTATACAATCATCATGCATGTGTCATACTGTACAAATGCATACGTACAGTGTTACTTTACATGCATGCACGGGTGTCAAACATGCTCTAGCTGTGTTGCCTATTGGAGAGTGATGAACTCCTTATCCTCATAGATCCTACCTCTTTGACTTCTATTCATATCACACCTGCAGATCAACCTATGCAATATACCTATTATACATGTTTCATGGTACATGTATTAACACGTACACGTACAAACACACACCATGAAGTTTCCACATTTTCCTTTGGCTCCTGCTTGACCGCTTCGTTTTTACCACATTTTGAATTTACAAAGAAACTAATACTAATGGTGAGGATAATGACATCGGCCTACAAGGATGAGAAGAGTGCACGTGGTTGTAGTTTATCAGTCCTAGATGATTTGACTAATGTCAACTCTGTACACCAGATCAATGCAATACACAAATAGTCATTGTAGGGTCACTCAATTGGAGACATCATACAATTCCTATGTGCACATGGAATATGGTTAGAACGGTGCTACTATGTATAACAACAGTCCCTTTATGATAACGTCTTGTGGGCCAAGATGTACCCATATACACAGCAAATGTATTGGTAACAACAGTAATCTTGTTATAGTGGCAGGGAAAGTGAGGAACCAAGGGTGATGCTGTAGAAAGGTGCAACTGTACGTTTCACATAGAGACAATACAGGTGTACAATGTACATTGGTCCAAGTTCCTGATAGTCTCAGACACCAGCTATATAGGAAACATATCCTAGGTGTCCCTGAGATCAGCAGTTGTGACAATTAATTAATTAATTTGCTATCAGAATTTCAGCAAATGGCTAATCTGTATACATGATATAATAATATAGTTAATAATGATAAGGAAACAAAGGGAATGCATCGTTAATTATGTTTGTTTAATTTCCTCTTTTTTCCTAGGGCATATACAAACACAGCGAATAGTGTCTACACTAGTCCACAGACAACGATACCCCATGAACAGATAATGAAGCTGCATGCAAGGTGGTGAACAGACACTTACAAGGAGTACAGCAAGCATAGGAGTGATGAATGCAGCAATCAACCCATCTGCAACTGGCAGCCAACAACTGAAGAAATGATACAAAATATTACACATTTTCACTTCCACTATAACTATTTATTATTATGTGGAAATACACACTGTAAGCTCCAGATTAGTTTAGACACATGTACACATGCACACATATGCACAATAATATAACTCACGCAAAAATTTCATTGTTTGTATCTCTAATAAAGTAGTTGTAGTGTCTGACAGCAGCTGAGATAACCACAACTGGAACTGGGAGACCTGTACACACATGGATGGTACATAATAAACAAATTTTAGATGCATGTGACTTACACGTGACATGTGACAGACATGTGACATGAGACAGGTCAAAGTGAGAGATGACACCAGATTTACAGCACAACTGGATTTGCACCAATTAAAATTTGCTGCTGATATTAGGCATGGCTATATCCACCCACGACAATTACTGGTAGGCATGAGAAGTTCATACTTAACAAACAGCAAATCACCTATAAGAACCCTACATGCACATGTAATGTATGATGACCATATTATGTATATTTGTATGTGTATGGTTGAGGTGTGGATCAAAATGAAAAGGGTGTGCTCATATAAGCCACACAGTGTAGGTCGGTAATGCAGCATAGGTTATCCAGTCTATCCCCAGACCCAAATTCTGATGTCATAATAGCTGTTGAGAAAGGGTCTGGTGCTTATCTATCTGCAAAATCCCTAGCTGGCTTTTGATTATATAATACCTCGTAACACAGTATAGCATCCGTTACCATAGAAACAGTACTATTATACAGCAATTTTATAATGTATAAAGCCCTAGCAACAGTATAAAGCGTTAGCAACGGATGCTATAATGGTTAAGACATGAATACTCGGGCATTATGACATATAAAATACACTCGCCCTCGGGACTCGGTATTTATATGTCATAATGCCCTTGTGCCCATGTCTTAACCACTAAATAACAAGCCGGGCTCGATCGTCGTCAGTATTCAATGACCACCATTGTCAGTTCTGGGGAAATGCTCAAACAATTAAAAAGGCACAAATCTGCCTGTCTTAATATGCCATGAATAGCTTTTTGCCACCTTTATTAAATCCATCCTGTCCAATAATACAATTGCAAAAGTATTATCGTTGTGTATGCTTCTGGAGATTGAACATCACTTTTAAGTGATTTCATTCTTTTATCAGTCACTTAATAGAAAGAACCCTAACTACAATGATCATTTCAGTAAAGCTTTCTCTGTACAGCATAAAAACTATGTGAGTACACGCGACATTCTCGTTAATATTCCCACTTCTACAACCTGAATGGACTCCATAGACCTCTGTACAATAAAAAAACAAGGATTCCGCAGATAGACACCAGACCCACTCTAACTGCCATAAAATTGCATCAAAAGTTGGGTCTGGGAATGCAACAACACATTTCCAGACAGGTTTTAAGGTTAAAGATCTATTGATCCAGATTGAAGTAGGATTCATGAAAAAATTTCTATTGCCTGCTGATTTTTTGTATTAAATTTTGACTTGGCGTATAGATGAGTAAAGTTGCATATTATACACTACACCAGGATTGGACTATTTACATGTACAATATATGCATACTTATGTATATTCCATATTATTACATAGTAATACATATAATTATGCGCATACAAACTATATCTACAGGTATGAATGTATAATATAACCCTAGGCCTGCTTGCAAATACAATAGTGAAAATACGTCACAGTGGTACTTACCCCAGCCCAGCAACAGGTATATGTAGATCCACTTTTTATGGTTTGCACCAGTTACTCCGGCCAGGAGGGTGTAGATCCTGACTGCCTCACACAATGTCCAGCAAAAGGCAGCAAGAACAAAGTAGTGCTGGAGAACAGACACTATCTTACAAGCCACCTAGAGCAAACCAAGGAAGTGGAAGGGCACATTTAGGAACAGTACTCGGGCTGATTTCAATTAATATGGTACTCCAACATGCTTCTGGCAATATTAGATACAGAAGATCGTGTATTATGTCTAAAAATATTTGTTGGAATCTAATGTATAAAATCAAATTTAACATATTAAACTGTGGACATATAACTACATACTAAGTTTAATGTGCTTATAAAGTACCCTGGTCAGCATGTAGGTTTCTTAACATATACACTTCACCTGGTTGCATGCTAGAACATGGTTGGCTTGTGCATGCAATAGAAAAGTTTACTTACATCATACTTTGCTGCATGCTCCACTCCACCAAGGAAGACCACTAGCCCACAGGAGAGAGCTAGACACAGGTTGAGGTGAATAAAATTATGCTTCTGCACAATGAGTTCCCTCCTGCATTTGTGGAGAGAATTGTATACCCAGTGTGAGTTTATATACAAAATTGCATCCCATGCACATCTCACCTGAGAGAGACAAAGAACCCTATGGACAGGAGGAGACAGAGCAGGGATATCCCACACCCGACATGAGTGATCCAGGGAAAGAGTGAGAGATGCGGCTGGAGGTTGTTGAAAAAAGGCATAACACATCAGTCAATATAGTATTATAGTACTCAAGTACATTGTGCAAATACCACATAAAATGTATAATATTATATAATATATATAATTATATATATGCAAAATATAACATGGCTACTGTATATACAATGCTAAATTATTATACATGGCTTGTGCATGGTATGTTAGTCACCAAAAGGTAACAGAAAGACAGAAATGATAGTTTACCTTTTCAATGGGCACAATGCCAACAAGAACTATGAAATTGGTGAGATACTTTGCTGTACAATGCACATGTGATCCATTATCAAAGACTTTACTGATACCACTGAAGGACCATCCTCCAGATCCATTTCTTCCTCCAGTGAAGTTCCAGGAAGCACATTGACTTATTCTCTTCTCCCCTGGACCAAGAGCAATATTCTTGATATAATCCTTGCCAAAGAAACAAGAGAGAATTCAATGTCAACAAGGCATTTGGATGATTAGTGACTATATAGGCAGAAAGAATGTTAACAGAGATAACAAAACACACACACACACACACACACACACACACACACACACACACACACACACACACACACACAAAACACACACACACACACACACACACACACACACACACACACACACACACACACACACACACACACACACACACACACAAAACACACACACATACACACACACACAAACACACCAAAAGAGTGAATGTGATGTTCACAGTTTCTCCGCTATCGACAGCTGTATTCTCTACACCAACAACCTGACAGGAGACTATCAGTGATCCTGGTTCAACACGGCTACCGATATCTGCTTCATCTCTACAGATAACAGAATTTATATCTATACATACCAAACATCTGAGTATGGATTTGAAATTTAATTTAAATTTAATTCTACATAAGCCAGACAACTTGGTATTGAAAACTACACATATATACGTATGTATGTACATATTGTGTACCTACATTCGAAATATTATTATGTACAAACTAATGTACTGTATCCAGTTATACAGTGTGCAATTTACTTTTCAGTTGCGAGATGCAAAGAAAGGTGTTCCTGGATGTTGTTCAGTGCGAAGCAGACAACACTGAGAGATGTTGTAGATGCTGTCCGATTGTTAACATCTGATGATCTAGGTGTCCTGGTTTCCTCGAGTGTACCTATATCCATAATAATGATACAGGACGCGGAAAACAAACTCACATTCCATACTCTATACGCTGAAATAATCATATGCATGTACCTGAACAATACATAGTATCGTAATATTATAAATACAATACACTGCATAATTAAAGAGCACTACATGATATAAAATTAATGTGCATGTGTAATTATTTATTACTATAATAATATACATAGTAATATATATTATACAATATTATTATCTATTATTACCTATATTATGCTTTACTAATAGGAACGATTCACAGGAAAAAGATTATTAAATTTATAACTGTATTACCTTCTATTATACAATTAATAACATGTACGTATTTGATTAGACACTTGCTGAACTTTCGGTAACTATAATTATAATTATTGCTTGATTAATTGTCACATCTGAGAATCTCAGGGACTAATAGGATATGTCTCCCTGTTTGTCTTAGATGTTGCCACCAATCAGGACAAGGAAGCATAATATGGACAAATTATGTACACACACGCACACACATGTACGCACACACACGCACACACATGTACGCACACACACACGCACGTGCACACACACACACACACACACACACACACACACACACACACACACACACACGAGCACACACACTGTATACATAGAAAATTTTTATGTAGGTACTGTACACACATACTGTATTCCCACGTA
>OZ026546.1:1011413-1028913 GCA_964020155.1 Chondrilla cf. caribensis | reverse complement strand
CACACACACACACACACACACACACACACAAAAGGTATATACTCAACATGCAGTACATTTACATTTATTCGTGTTTGCAGTCAAAACTCAACCTAAAAAAATTACACAACAAGATGTGAAACATTCCTGGTATATACCCCAAACAATCATGCGGGACAAGAGGTCAAGAAACCATAGTCCTGCATGTAGCTCCCACTAATGTATAAACATGTTTTGTAAAATAGAAAGGTCATGTACTGAAGGTCATCCTCTGAAGCACTATACAGTGTTCACTTTAGCTGATTCTGTTGACTTAATAAGGCTACCTTGTGGGAATCATATCATAATTTAATATGTAAAAATTATCTCAGGGAGGTTGTTGTTCGAAAAGGTTTGGAAGTAGTTATCAGACTTAAAGCATGTGTTGATTCTACTGGAATGTGTCCTACATGTACTGAAGCTGGTATACTCTTCCATATACGCACATATGCACATTCCCATCTATCCCTACATCCCTAGTAATAGTATATATACACATGAAATGCAATTATAGGATATCAACTCACTATCAGTTGTCGCAGTTCTGTTATGTTCATGTCGTCCAATTCCACCAACCACAAAACGGGATGACTAGGGACAGTTTTCCTGAATGTACATTGACTCATATTCACAGGTCCCCAAACTCCTCCATTCTCACACTTGGATACAACGTCACCATACATTCCTGATTCATTGGAAATTTGCATGCTAGAGCAGGGGATTGCTACAAGTTGCCCAGCAATTGTAGGTGGGAACATGAAATACTCGGGGCAGGCTACAGTTGGTGAATTGTATGAAATAAATTGAATGTTGTGTTATTGAGTATATAGATAATATGTATGTCTGTATGTGTGTGTGTGTTGGTGCGCTTGTGTGTGTTGCAAAATAAATATTGTTGGAAGGCAACAAGTACATAACTACATAGCTTCATCCTGCTACAACTCACACTCACCATTCACAATTTCTATTGAAACCGAACCAGCTGTACTAACAAGTCCTTTCAGATTAGATGGTACATGGATAGCAATGATGAGTCTTTCCACTGCTGTTTCAGATAGCCTATTGCCCATGACAAACAGTTTCACACTGGCTGTGTCTTGGTAAGGATGGAACACCACCTCATCAGGGCTAGGTAGTGTGATGTTGCTCCCCTCTATATAGGAATAACAAATCAAGCACACACATGTGCAATGTGAATATGATTCATACACTGCAAATCAGGAGTCAACCCACAACATTAGTATAATACTGTGGAATCTGTCTATAGTGGCCACCCGCAGTGGCCTGGATAGAGGATGTTATGAAGAGATGTAGGGGAAACCAGGTAATTCTTGAGCGATCACGTAGCAGTGAAATAGATTGAAACAGATTGAAATGGTCAAAACGTCTTATATTTCAACCATTTCAATCTGAAGATCAAGAAGCTGAGGAATAACCCAGCTTTCCCCTATCTACACCATGGCAATCATGAGCTTCTACCAAATTATAAAGAGATATCCTGTCAATACAGTAACCATTATATACAGGTTTCGTTACTTCAGTTGAAGAACACACTTGTATGTCATAATATACATATATGCACAGGTACCTTGAGTCTCTCCAACCACAAACAGGTTCACTGCGTATTCAAACGTTGCATTCCCGCTAGCCTGTACAGTGATAGGTATGCTGGAAACATTCCCATACACTAAATAGTAGTGTCTGGCAAACAACAAGGTAATGCGGTCATCATCTTCAATGTTCACAGTCGCAGGAGCTGTATCCCATTCAATCGGAACATCTTGTGATGGACTGTAAATCTTTGAGATTGTGCACTGGAAGGACTCCGTTCCCTCCAGCAGTGAGTCATCTCTTATGCCCACGCTAAACACAGCAGTTGTCTTACCAGCTCTCATAGTGACATTTAGAGAAGGCGCACTATAGTCCACACCTGTAGGGAAAATGAGGAGTACACTCCTCAGTCCTGGGAAAGCATGCTATGTACAACTATACGCTGTCAAAATTAGCACCATGCACCTCACAAATGCAACTGTCAATTAGACTAATGCCATGTAGGTTATCATATTCTACTGAGAACACTATCAACAAAGTGAAAACACAATTTATGTATATCTTACATAGGACAACAGTACACCTATTCAATTTGTATGAACAGTTATGTGCTACATGTACAGCTACTATAGGACTAGAGGCATGTGTTAGCTTAGATAGGATTTCTATTCAACTTTGACCTCTGGCACATGTGACATCATTTCTGTATAGGCATACCAGATGTAGTGCTGACATCATTCACGCCGATCTCCACAGTGTAGCTGAAGTCTGTAGTTGTGTTAGCTGTCAGGACGATCCTTACTACACCTTTGGAGGTTCCTTCACTAACAGTATATTTAGAACTCTCGAATGACACAAGAACACCTGAAATAAGTATATAATGAATCAATAAATTTTGTAATTAGCAAGATTTGTTAGTAATAAAGTTGTATTACATACATACATACCAGATGAAATTGAGGTGGGCGTTGGACTCAGTGTTGGAACAGCATCTGGTAAAGGAGAACATTGAGAAAATGTAACAACGTGAAATTACACACGCACACATATTAGAATGCACACATTTTTACTCATTTAAAAAATAAATCAATACATGCAATTGATTTAGTATAATTGGCAAGTTTCGTTGGAAAATAAGTAGTAGTAAACACATATATATACCAGATGAAATTAAGGTGGGTGTTGGAGTAGGTGTTGGAACAGCATCTGGTGAAGGAGAACATTGAGAGAATGTAACAATGTAAAATCACGCACAAACACTCACACACCACACACACACGCGCGCACACACACACACACACAGACACACACACATGCACGCACGCACACACACACACGCAAGCACGCACGCACACACACAATAAAACACAATCACACACGCAATATTAACACGGACACGCATATTACTTTTGCAGTCATTCGGTAAATGATATTGAATGGTTCTGGGAGAATCTTCCGGTGGGGTCACTTGTAAGCCAGTGAGAGTCACATCAATGTTGTAGTTGAAATCATAAAATGTTGTTGTGCTCAAATTATGAACATATATTCTACCATCGGATGTGTTTGTACTAAGGCTTTTTGACAGATCGTGCTTTGAAGAATTACTCGATGTCTTGTGATAGGTAAGTATGAACCGGTCCAGTTGAACTGCATTGTCCTTTCCCGGGAGAGGCTGGATGTCGTAGTCCACTGCGGCTGTACTGCAGTTAATATTTTGTATTGAAACATTAACTGTAGGGGGTATTATAATAGAATACTAATTAAGGTAAATAACACAACACTGTTATACGTGTATACAGACTCTACACACACAACGTGAAGCCATCAAATAAATATGAGGGAGTCGTACAAATGGCAATTTCTGGAATTTATCATTGTATTTTTCAGCCCAATAAACCAATATTACAGAATCTGATGCTGATAATAGTCTCAGCTTAACATATACTGCATTAAGTACTGAAAGGGTGAACATGCTCTGTGAGCTACTGTCAGAGTGGATGATAGTACAGAACAAACTATGTACTATGTGATATGTACACTAAATATGGACTAGGTTAAACATGCTCTGTGAGTTACTGTTAGAGCAGATGATAGTACAGAAGGAACTATGTACCGTGTGATATATACACTAAATATGGACTCACTCACCAATTGGCATGAACACAAACTCCACAGGTTCACTGAAAGCCCCCCATCCCCTAGTTGACTTAGCTCTGATACTCACTGCATGGGTCTTACCAATGTGGTCAGTGATGTTCCTGACAACGTAGGTTTTGACGTTTCCTCTCAGTCGAGGTACAGACAGTCGAACACCGTCAACAGTGTACTTGATGTCATACCTGGTAATTCTACCAGCATTTGGTACTGGTTCACTCCAAACCAGATAGGTCAAAGAGAATTTTGGTAGAATCGCACGAAAAGTGGGCGGGGCCGGAACTAAGGAGGAGTAGGTCGAAGGATTGAGTGTCAACTGTTACGTATATTAATATACAATATAATTAAGAATACCAAGCAAAGGCACTGTACGTTTCACTGCTATACATATGTGTGAAATATCGCCTGAAATAATATAATACTGGAGAGCACTATAGGACCCAGTGGCTGCTGGAATTGTTTATCAATCTCCCCAAAATCACTATGGATAGTACTTATACTAATATTATTATTATCATGATAAGTTAATAAATTCAAATACAATTCAGCACTGTGTACTAGTATTAATGCAAACAATGCCATTATTTTTATTTGGTTCAAGGGGCTTTTCCATCAGTGAACGTGTACTTTCGTGTTGATGGAGATACTAATTAGTAAGTTTCACGTGTACATAACACCATAAACTATAAAGAGAAGATTATTAAGGTGTTCAAGTAGCTATATAGCAAGTGGTGTACATGTCTCCAGTGTAATAAGTTACTGTAACAGTATACAGTCTCATATACGTTGGCCCGAATTCACCGTGCATCCAACTCACTATTCCCCTCCACCTCCAGGAGTAGGACGGGCAGCAGGAATACGAATAACCCAGATATCATAGTTACTTGCAGCGCTGATCACGTTCGATTCCTTCGATTTGGTATATTTCGAAGGGTTTTCTTCGAGCCGTCGCGCAACGAGTGACCGCAGTGGTTGCAGTGGACTCGAAGACAACAGAAGCCCATCAGCTACGTACACAATGGACCGGAACACCATAAGTGGCGTAAACATCGATACCATACAATACCCGTCGGGGCCGATTATAATGCAATTTGTTGGACGGATTCACGCATGTCAGTAACCGAGTGCTTAATTGGATCTGACAGGCATAAACGGAGAGGTCCTTGATTTGTCATCACGTTAGCAGGCGTATGACGATTAATTTAAGCGACGAGTACATGCCTTCGTACGTATAATATATACTTTGTATGTAGATTCATATATAAGTGTATTACACCTTGTGGTGATCACCTAAGCAATTTGAGATTTCTTTGCTGGTCACCATGGGCTACCTAGTGTCCATGACAAACTCACCAACACAATTTCGTAAGCATTCTGATTGTCCTGAGTGCGCTATAAGCCTTGTGGTGACAAGCCAAAAAATGTCAATTTTTTGAGTTGTCACCACGGCCTCTCCTGTGTGCACGTGATGCATCATAGCTCAAATCCGAATGCACAGACACACTCCTGAACCTGGTAGCTACCTTCTGATAGCAAAAAACATGCATTTTGATGTCGACTAAAATTTCCCCCTAGTGCCTATATATATACTTTGTATGTAGATTCATATATAAGTGTATTACGCCTTGTGGTGATCACCTAAGCAATTTGAGATTTCTTTCCTGGTCACCAAGGGCTACCTAGTGTCCATGACAAACTCATCAACACAATTTCGTAAGCATTCTGATTGTCCTGAGTGCGCTATAAGCCTCGTGGTGACAATCCAAAAAATGTCAATTTTTTGAGTTGTCACCACGGCCTCTCCTGTGTGCACGTGATGCATCATAGCTCAAATCCGAATGCACAGACACACTCCTGGACCTAGTAGCTACAATCTGATAGCAAAAAACATGCATTTTGATGTCGACCAAAATTTCCCCCTATTACCAATATATATACTTTGTATGTAGATTCATATATAAGTGTATTACGCCTTGTGGTGATCACCTAAGCAATTTGAGATTTCTTTGCTGGTCACCAAGGGCTACCTAGTGTCCATGACAAACTCACCAACACAATTTCGTAAGCATTCTGATTGTCCTGAGTGAGCTATAAGCCTCGTGGTGACAATCCAAAAAATGTCAATTTTTTGAGTTGTCACCACGGCCTCTCCTGTGTGCACGTGATGCATCATAGCTCAAATCCGAATGCACAGACACACTCCTGGACCTGGTAGCTACCTTCTGATAGCAAAAAACATGCATTTTGATGTCAAACAAAATTTCCCCCTATTACCAATATATATACTTTGTATGTAGATTCATATATACGTGTATTACGCCCTGTGGTGATCACCTAAGCAATTTGAGATTTCTTTGCTGGTCACCAAGGGCTACCTAGTGTCCATGACAAACTCACCAACACAATTTCGTAAGCATTCTGATTGTCCTGAGTGAGCTATAAGCCTCGTGGTGACAATCCAAAAAATGTCAATTTTTTGAGTTGTCACCACGGCCTCTCCTGTGTGCACGTAATGCAACATAGCTCAAATCCGAATGCACAGACACACTCATGGACCTGGTAGCTACCTTCTGATAGCAAAAAACATGCATTTTGATGTCGACTAAAATTCCCCCCTATTACCAATATATATACTTTGTATGTAGATTCATATATAAGTGTATTACACCTTGTGGTGATCACCTAAGCAATTTGAGATTTCTTTGCTGGTCACCAAGGGCTACCTAGTGTCCATGACAAACTCACCAACACAATTTCGTAAGCATTCTGATTGTCCTGAGTGAGCTATAAGCCTCGTGGTGACAATCCAAAAAATGTCAATTTTTTGAGTTGTCACCACGGCCTCTCCTGTGTGCACGTAATGCATCATAGCTCAAATCTGAATGCACAGACACACTCATGGACCTGGTAGCTACCTTCTGATAGCAAAAAACATGCATTTTGATGTCGACTGAAATTTCCCCCTATTACCAATATATATACTTTGTATGTAGATTCATATATAAGTGTATTACGCCCTGTGGTGATCACCTAAGCAATTTGAGATTTCTTTGCTGGTCACCAAGGGCTACCTAGTGTCCATGACAAACTCACCAACACAATTTCGTAAGCATTCTGATTGTCCTGAGTGCGCTATAAGCCTCGTGGTGACAAGCCAAAAAATGTCAATTTTTTGAGTTGTCACCACGGCCTCTCCTGTGTGCACGTGATGCATCATAGCTCAAATCCGAATGCACAGACACACTCCTGGACCTAGTAGCTACAATCTGATAGCAAAAAGATGCATTTTGATGTCGACCAAAATTTCCCCCTATTACCAATATATATACTTTGTATGTAGATTCATATATAAGTATATTACGCCTTGTGGTGATCACCTAAGCAATTTGAGATTTCTTTGCTGGTCACCAAGGGCTGCCTAGTGTCCATGACAAACTCACCAACACAATTTCGTAAGTATTCTGATTGTCCTGAGTCCGCTATAAGCCTCGTGGTGACAAGCCAAAAAATGTCAATTTTTTGAGTTGTCACCACGGCCTCTCCTGTGTGCACGTAATGCATCATAGCTCAAATCCGAATGCACAGACACACTCCTGGACCTGGTAGCTACCTTCTGATAGCAAAAAACATGCATTTTGATGTCAAACAAAATTTCCCCCTATTACCAATATATATACTTTGTATGTAGATTCATATATAAGTGTATTACACCTTGTGGTGATCACCTAAGCAATTTGAGATTTCTTGGCTGGTCATCAATTAAGGGCTACCTAGTGTCCATGACAAACTCACCAACACAATTTCGTAAGCATTCTGATTGTCCTGAGTGAGCTATAAGCCTCGTGGTGACAAGCCAAAAAATGTCAATTTTTTGAATTGTCACCATGGCCTCTCCTGTGTGCACGTGATGCATCATAGCTCTAATCCGAATGCACAGACACACTCCTGGACCTAGTAGCTACAATCTGATAGCAAAAAACATGCATTTTGATGTCGACCAAAATTTCCCCCTATTACCAATATATATACTTTGTATGTAGATTCATATATAAGTGTATTACGCCTTGTGGTGATCACCTAAGCAATTTGAGATTTCTTGGCTGGTCACCAAGGGCTACCTAGTGTCCATGACAAACTCACCAACACAATTTCGTAAGCATTCTGATTGTCCTGAGTCCGCTATAAGCCTCGTGGTGACAAGCCAAAAAATGTCAATTTTTTGAATTGTCACCACGGCCTCTCCTGTGTGCACGTGATGCATCATAGCTCTAATCCGAATGCACAGACACACTCCTGGACCTAGTAGCTACCTTCTGATAGCAAAAAGATGCATTTTGATGCCGACCAAAATTTCCCCCTATTACCAATATATATACTTTGTATGTAGATTCATATATAAGTGTATTACACCTTGTGGTGATCACCTAAGCAATTTGAGATTTCTTGGCTGGTCACCATGGGCTACCTAGTGTCCATGCCTAACTCACCAACACAATTTCGTAAGCATTCTGATTGTCCTGAGTGCGCTATAAGCCTCGTGGTGACAATCCAAAAAATGTCAATTTTTTGAGTTGTCACCACGGCCTCTCCTGTGTGCACGTAATTCATCATAGCTCAAATCCGAATACACAGACACACTCCTGGACCTGGTAGCTACCTTCTGATAGCAAAAAGATGCATTTTGATGTCGAATAAAATTTCCCCCTAGTGCCAATATATATACTTTGTATGTAGATTCATAATATACTAATCGTATTAAACATTTCATGCAATCGTGAAAAGTTAGGTACATTACCTATTATAGTCTTTGGATGGTTCATACACTCTAGCGATCTCTCTAAAGAGACATGGTCATACTCATCGGTGACAGTATACAACGTTAGTGATGACATACATCAATACCCAATACATCGTCGTCTTTGTGAATTTGATGACTTCTTCCAGCGCCAGAAATCCGGCCAGTCCCGGTTACGTGGATGACGTCATTGCAAGTTCACTTTAAATTTTATACTGTAATTATAATTTTAATAGATATCAGAAAGGAAACATTTTCATGTACATAAGCAAAATGCATACATATTAATATTGTGTGTAATGAGGTATATATCTTATGCACAACATTTATACATCAATAATATATCTTAATTAATACTAGTTAATACTAGTTAGACCATATTATATGTACTTGATAAAAGTGAAAAGGGATCCATTTTATTGATAATGTATAACTGCCACCAAAAGTACACTATATAGTATAACCAATCATTAGAATCCTCTCCATGTACATGCACCTTATCCACAATTGGTACAACTTCAATTATATACCTGCTTGCCCTTTGTGCATATGGTCTCTGAACTGTGATACTAGCAAGAAATCGTGATGTCATATACACTGGGAAAGTCAAAAATGAAAAAATGATTATCAATCTATCCAAATTGTCTGTACTTTGTTTGTACATCAGTTAAAGGTCTACTGCATCGGGGTTCTTTAACCATTGCATATAGATTGACATAGCGTATTCTTGTTAGTAGTAGGTGAGAATAATGGATCGATGAATAAGTGATCATGAGAATAATGGATCCACTAATTAAATGTTGCAAATTCAAATGCGCTCCTCCAAGAATTAGAATGAAGTCACACAATGTATATAACACAAACATTAGTGCGATTCCCAACTGACAACCAGTATATATAGATTGATAGATAGATAGATATTAGATAGATAGATAGATAGACAGATAGATATATAGATAGATATATAAAATGAGTTGCTAGGCAATTGATTGACAAATTATAATAATGATTATCTGACATGGCAAGTGTGCAATAACAAAGGAGAGAGTGTAAAATACAAGATAATAGCAGCTATTGTCAAATTTACACAAGTCTTAGTTCTGATAAACCAGGGTGTGGTGTAGCTCTCTCTCATTCTCCTCTCATTCTCTGGAGTGAAAGTTGACACAGAGTCCATTCTTTGGTCTCAGTGTAGCTCCTAGCTCAGTCTCCAGCGAGGACACCTGCACACACACACACACACACGCACGTACCAGTTATTCTCAATACACTCCACTAATATTTAACAGCCCTGCATTTGAGCTGTTTACTTATGATTATTCATTAGCTGTTATCAGAATTGAACAGTAAGCAACACAAAGTTGATTATTAAGGGGGAGGGGGGTGTACTTGACCTTCTCTATTTTACATATGCGTGAACTGAAATGCGAAAATCTAAGTAGCTAAAAGCTAGGAATTGCAGCAATTAACCCAACCAATCCTCACCTTTGTCTCAATCTTGAAGTTCCTGACAATCTCAATGAGAGCCATTTTAGTTCCCATCAGTGCAAACCTCATTCCAATACAGTTTCTAGGTCCAAGACCAAATGGAAGGTAAGCACAAGGATGACGTTTAGCCTTCTCCTCTGCTGTGAACCTGCATAAAGGACAGAGAATAGGCAAGGAGTTGAACACCAGATTACTTCCCCTACTGTGACACTCACTTGGTACCCAACTAAGTACATATTATATAGATAGAAAGTGGCCAGTATACAAAATACGAATATATACTTTATGTAGCGGTACAAGGTATGTATTGTGACTAACACTAGTACAGGCACACATCAAACCATACACGTGTGGACCACACTTGACACATACACACAGTGTACACATACGTACGTGCATTTGTACTTGCACACACACACACACACACACACACACACACACACACACACACACACACACAGTGACAGTGTGTATACAGTGAAAAGTACATGAATACCACTTGAGGACAGAATGCTAAATAAACGATAACCATCATAATAATTTTGAATTGATAAAAGGGCTGCCAATTTATGATAAAGATGACAGACTATAGCAACACTTTACAACCACACTGTGCACGCATACATACACACCTCTCAGGGATGAACTTATCAGGCTCTGGCCAGATCTCTGGATCCATATGGATGTCATTCATTGGAATGAACACTTGCACTCCTTTTTTGATGGTCACTCCTTTGATAACACAGTCCTCATTGCAGAGACGAAGAGTTCTGTTAGGAGAGGAGACATAAGAACATGTGTCTACACCATCATATTGTATCCTGGTTGAGTGGCGAATAGAAGGAAAAACTGTGCATACATGCATAAACCATGTAGCAAAAGGTTAGTGATACAGCACAGGTCACCAGACAGGTTTCATTGTTAGGATTAATTGAGTGAAAACGAAGCAGGAAATTAGTGAGCACATTCTATTGCATATACTATGTTATATTGGACTATGTGCATATCTGCAGTATACCGTATAGCGGGAAATATTCGCAGGACAAAATTTTCGCGGATTTCGCGGTTTGTCTAACATCCGCGAAAATTTTATCCGCGAATTAGGCATTCTCGCTGTTCTGTCGCGTGATTCTGGCCAGCATCCGCGAAAATTTTATCTGCGAATTTTCATTTTTGGAGCCATCCGCGAAAATTTTGTCCCGCGAAAATTTCCCGCTATACGGTAATTCATTCACCATGCACACCAGGATACAAGGATTACATGTAAAACTGAGGTCAAATCTATGTACATACACAATCACTGAAACTCAATTTTGATCTAATCTTTCTAACCATTTCTGTATTCCTATAAGGAAGTTAATGAAGTTTGCACACACACACACACACACACACACACACACACACACACACACACACACACACACACACACACACACGCACACACACACACACACACACACCTACACGCACACGCACACACACACGCACGCACGCACACACACACACACACACACACAGACACACACACACACACACACACACACCTACACGCACACGCACACACACACACGCACGCACACATACACACACACACACAGACACACACACACACACACACACACACACACACACACACACACACACGGTTCTCACTCACGCAGGTGCAGGAGGATAAATCCTGAACGTCTCACTCACTACCATGTCCAGATAGTCTATCTCGTGGGTGGCATCGTACAGTGATTTGTCCTGGAAAGAAAGATATTTGAAATTGCATGAATGTTTGAAGGTGCATATGTGCCAATACTCAATTGTGGAAATGTATGCATATCAATTTAGGAAGGATACACAGGGTTTGGATACCAAGGATGAACCCTTTGGCCCTGATATTCTTAAAAAGGATCCACATCCAAACACATACGAACATGAACACACATACAAGTGTATATGCACAAAAATAGTATACATAGAGTATAATACATCACACACATGCATGCACACACACAACATCACACACCGGATTCTCATCAAAGTACACATGAATCTCATTAGCAAGCTTCTCCTGTACTTCAGGGTTCTTAGCCAGAAAGAAAGTGATAAAAGTGAGAGCAACACTGGTGGTCTCGTGACCAGCCAACATGAATCCGACCGCTTCAGCTACAATCTCTCCGGTACAGAGTCCATCCTTGGTGTCCCCGTCACCAGCATCAATCATGAGCTGAAGAAGGTCCTTTCTCTGCAGGACAAAGGACACCCCATGAGTACCATGAACACACTAAACTACGTACAACTCTCCCTCACAGCAATGTTGCTTCCTTCCTTCCTCCTCATCTCAACAATCTTTATGGCAGCATCAGTCAGTCGAGGGAGAGTGCTCATGAACCCTCCTAATCTCATCAGTGGAGACAGGTATGGTGTAATTTTTGGGAAAGATACTAAAATTAACAAAAATAAATTAAGAGTGAAACAAATACACACATTATATTCAGAACATAGCCATAATCAATGCACATAGATCAGATACTATAATATGCAATATCAACAATAAAATTACATCACATACATGAGTATGATGAGAACTTCCCCCAGTTGTGTGTGCATCCACAAAACCCACTCCTCAACACACTATCAAATGTGTATTCACGTACACACACAGTTAGTACTAGCAAAATATGTATGTACATCAGCCTTTCAATTACCAGCAACCACCAAAAACGTGGATTATACGTAACACAATTGATTGCACATTCTCACTTGTTATGAATTGTATGATCCTTAGCAACATTGACTGCTTTCCAGTGAAGGAATTGAAAACAGCACGGGCATCATCGTAAATCTCCCCTCCCTTCCCTCCTTGTACATCAACGGATCTTCCAAATGCAGTGGACAGTATCACCTCCATGGTCATCTTGCTGTAGAGACTATCAATACAGCCAGGAAAAAAATGATGAAAAAGTGATGGTGCAAGAATCAATAAACAAGCACACATCACACATACACACACACACATACGTACACACACACACACACACACACACACACACACACACACACACACACACACACACACACACACACACACACTTTCACCCAACAAGTATTCATGTTCATAGTATGTAAATTAGCATCACCACAACTCACTCAAGTACTTCCACAGTTTCTCCTTTCTCTGCCAGTACAGATATCTTCTCTGTCAGACGTACTGTACTCTCCTTGATAAGAGGCTCCATCTAAAATGTAATGACATTTGTGCACATCACCATCACTCTATGTTTTCTCAAGTAACAGCTCATTTAGGAGAACGGGATCTATTGTTATTCTCACCAGTTTCATCTTGTGACCACTGAAAGCAGGGGAAATAGCATGTCTACGTTTTCTCCAGTGATCTCCAGATGTACTAAATATCCCATCGTATCCCTTGCCGTCCACTTGGACTTTAAAACCAGCACTTTGGTCCTTCGTGAGAGAGGTTCAATAACAATAGCAATCACATATACGAAAGCTAAGTGGAATTCAGCCTGCTGAGAATTCCACTTAGCTTTCGTATCTGTCATACGCCTGCTTACTTATATATGATCATCTATGATTTAAGATTAGATGAAATGATTACACCCACTAAAAACCGAGTAGACTAGGAGTAGTAGTGAAGATATCTAACGAAGTTAGTAAAAGAACTATTACAATAGCAATCACAATCTACAACATCAACTGTACATCATCTGTAGTGAGAGTTTGTAATTTGAGCAACGTTTCGCTAAAGTTTGCCTTTAGAGTATTACTTTGTAATAACCGCTAGTACTGTTGAGAGATTCTGAATAACGTCAGGTAAATGCACATTTAAGAATTTATCTGATCACAATCCAGCCCTTAACAAACTAGATTGAGAACACAAGCACACACACACACACACACACACACACACACACACACACACACATACACACACACACACACACACACACACACACACACACACACACACACATACACAAAAGCACTTTTCTCACCAAACGATCCACAAATTTGTCAAACTGCTTCACAGTCACATCTCTGATCATGTCCAAATCCATTATAAACAAAAACGGTTTTGTACCGAAATAAATTCTACGATCAATAAACAAAATGACTACCTGACATGTCTACAACATCAACTGTTATCACATCAAATAACAAGTTAAACACTTTGGGGCCTTGATCACTAGTGTGTAGACATTGCAAGTATGTTTGCATGGATGTGTTTGTGGGAGTATTCCGAACAATACATGTACATTATGATATGAACAAGTGTTATGTAAGCTCGAACACCACCACCCACCCACCAGCAAACGTCCACAACATGTGCACAAGCCAATGGTAGCCAACACAAGCTGTATGTATATGAGTTCAAAGTCTTAGTTCTGAGCACGTACGAGTTTAGTACACTTTCAAGCTGACACTGTCAGTACACACGTACATAGATATTAAACGCTTTAAGCCAAACTATAAGGGACCCATAAAATTATTTCCTGTTACCAGATGTTCTTTTATCAGGATTTCTCTACTACATGCACACTACTGTAGCAAACCAAACATAGCTTCAAAACTGGTTTCCTCAAACACCTACCATCTGTCTCAAGAAAGCGTGTTTGCATTGAAAAATGAGTGATAAAAATGCAACCTTTGGCTTCCATACTTGAAGTGAAAAGTTCTTCTGGTGACACAATCAGTTGAAACCTTTGGTAGCCATATTTATCAAATCTTCTATCTCATTTTAATACAAACCATGTTTACAGAATGAAGTATAATGTTAATCTTCAAATTTAAATAAACTCCAATTAAATTGTATATTAAGTACGTCCTCCAACTTCCATTGAGTTTCTACTGTAATATTACGCTGCATTTATATAAACAATTACATATAGTTTACTCTCGATTCTCACCCACAAACAGGTCCATAGGTTTTCATTAGGTAAGAATTCATCTGGACAGTGTCACCCTACAAGAACAAGGAAAGTACAGGTACATACGTACATACGTGTGCATTCAACTCAGCACATCCCACCATGCATACGTACAGTACACTATGACAAAGAAAAGTCATGAGACCTGGCAATCATGAGGAGAAAAAATGGCTGTCTGTGGTCCCCATTGCTTGGATTTGTGACTGGTCATCATGGCAACCATGAGGAAGAAACAGCTGCCTGTGCCTGGATGTGGACTTGTTACCACGGTACCCATAACATGGGCACCATTCCTGCTTAATACAAACACCTTGTGGCTTGAGGTTAGTTGCTATGGTGATTCCATTCAACCAGAGAAAATGGCTCATCTGACAAGGTATCCCACAACTCACCCTCCACATAGCAGCATGTAGCAGATGGAGATGGTTGGAATGTAATACGTTTCGACCTCAAAGGTCTTCATCAGTTACAATACTGAAGACCTTGAATGAAGACCTCCGAGGTTAAAACGTATTACATTTCAATCATGTACATGTATATGCATATGATATTATGCAAGTACCACAAACCCGAAATTTTCGAATTAGATCCAAACTCCCAATGAACGGTTTTGGTTTTGGTCCTGGGATGCCTTGGCTGGTGAAGTAATGATAAGGAGCATACCCAAATCTGTGGAGAACAGGCGCGCATGAGAGAGAAAAACGTGGATCTTCCGTGAAAGCGAGACAAAGTCCAACACACAAAACAGACATTAAAGGACAATAATAAAACCAGCGAGGGATCTATGTTGTGATAGTATAGTAATACGTACTAAGTAGGACAGTGTGTTAGACTGTTAGAGTACTAGTATCTATGGTAAAGCTGTTAAACTGTATGTACGTCACTGTAACGTAGTATACTTGGCTGTACTACACACAGACGTGACGTGGGATGGATGGGTTGCACGATTTTCTCGCACTCTATTCCATTCGTAACTCTTGGAAGGTCACGTCTGGTCTACGGCGACATGTAAGTAGTTGTAGACACTCACCTGTAGTAGACGTACAGAGAACACAGGAGTACTAACAGTATGATGAGACCGTAAGTACTGAAAATCAGGGAGAAAGGATCCATGGTCAAAATTTTCAACTTGGTACAATACCGTTCGCAGCGAGTTGCGTCAGTCTAGCCAGCTAGACCCTAGACGGGATTCTAACAATAGAGACCCTAGGCGACTACTTTGATACCAATCGTTGTATTCAGTGTGTGTGTGTGTGTGTGTGTGTGTGTGTGTGTGTGTGTGTGTGTGTGTGTGTGTGTGTGTGTGTGTGTGTGTGTGTGTGTCCATGTGTCCGTGTGTGTGTGTCTGTGTGCACGTGTGTGTGTGTGTGTGTGTGTGTGTGTGTGTGTGTGTGTGTGTGTGTGTGTGTGTGTGTGTGTGTGTGTGTGTAAATGTTTAAAAATGTGAATCAGAAGATTGGAGAAGTAGGGAATTCCAGACACATGTCTACAGTCAATATATACCATTATTTAGCAGATCATCACCAGGTCCGCTATGAACAAATACGTTCAAATGGAACATGTTCACTATAAAAACAGTGAGCTGTGTCAACAGTCAACAGGAATAGGTCCACTAGGACCTGTCATGATGACAATGTTCATCTGCCATGGTTGTTGCATCACCCCACTGTGTGTGTGTTTTGTATGTGTGTGCCATGGGTATATAGTATGTGCGTGCGTAATGAGGGAAAGGAAGAGGGAAATATTGACTGGATTCCCAGTGTAATTGTAAGCATTTAGGGTTGGGCCTACAATATCACATCCCTGATAGGCTCCCTGTGACAAAACTACAAATGTCTCCAGTCATGAATGTGGTTGTCACTATGGCAACTCTCTCAAGACTTGCGGATTGATTAATGTGGGGTGATGCAACAACCATGGGAATTGAACGTTGTCATCATGACAGGTCCTAGTGGACTTATTCCTGTTGACTGTTGAAACAGCTCACTGTTTTTATAGTGAACTTGTTCCATCTTGAGTACATGTACATTTGTTCATATAGTGGACCTGGTGATGATCGTTGAATATTGGGGCATATTGACCTTAGACATGTGCCTGGAATTCCCTACTTCTCCAATCTTCTGATTTACATTTTTAAATGTTCATACACACACTCGCTAAGTTACACACACACGCGGCGCACACACACACACACACGCATGTATGCATGCATGAACACACAGAGGAGAGGATAATACAGTGTAGGCATTGCATGACATT
Source organism: Chondrilla cf. caribensis (assembly GCA_964020155.1). Lineage (NCBI taxonomy): Eukaryota > Metazoa > Porifera > Demospongiae > Chondrillida > Chondrillidae > Chondrilla > Chondrilla cf. caribensis. The sequence goes on along the minus strand of OZ026546.1, from coordinate 1,011,711 downwards.
GTGGATGTGAATTCACAGGATGCTATACTGTACATAACAGAAAATGTCATATGATATGTTCTATTCTCATGAATAATGAGTCTAATGTGTGTAGGCTTTGTAAGGGATAGGAAGGAGAATGGATCCATGGATTAAATGTTGCAAATTCCAATCCAGTCCGCTCCCCAAAAAATCAGAATAAAGTCACATAATGTAACACAAACATTAGTGACATTCCTAGCTGATCTATAGCTATATACGTACCATGCAGTATTTTATACCATATCATACATATTAAACACACTTATATACATGTGTG
>OZ026546.1:1003913-1006413 GCA_964020155.1 Chondrilla cf. caribensis | reverse complement strand
CACACACATCACACGCAATTTAGAGACGAGAACTGATTTGACCTTTCACCCAACAAGTATTCATGTTCATAGTATGTAAATTAGCATCACCACTACTCACCCAAGTACTTCCACTGTTTCTCCTTTCTCTGCCAGTACAGATATCTTCTCTGCCAGACGTACTGTACTCTCCTTGATCAGAGGCTCCATCTAAAAAGAGAAGACATTCATGTTTACCACCATCATTCCAAGTTTTCACTAGAAACAGCTCATAGATCTACTGTTATTCTCACCAGTTTCATCTTGTGACCACTGAAAGCAGGGGAAATAACATGTCTACGTTTTCTCCAGTGATCTCCAGATGTACCAAACACACCATCGTAATCCTTGTCGTCCACCCTGATCTTTAAATTGGCAGCTTGGTCCTTCGTGAGAGAAGTTCAACAACAGTAACCAAAATTAAATCATAGATAAGTACCATACATTATTGATCTGATCTTTTCATGAGATTTTGTATTTTAAGCAATATATTTGTTAAAGTTCGCATTTAGAGCATTACTTTGTAATAACTGCTAGTACTGTTAAGAAATCCTGAATAACGTCAGGTAAACTCACATTTAAGAATTCATCTGATCACAATCCAGCCCTTAACAAACTAGATTGAGCACACACACACACACACACACACACACACACACACAAGCACTTTTCTCACCAAACGATCCACAAATTTGTCAAACTGCTTCACAGTCACATCTCTGATCACGTCCAAATCCATTATAAGCAGAAATGGTTTTGTACCGAAATAAATTCTACAATCAATAAACAAAATGTCTACCTGACATGTCTACACCATCAACTTTTACCACATCAAATAACAAGTGAAACACTTTAGAACCTTGATCATTAGTGTGACACTGTAGACATTGCAAGTACGCTTGCATGGATGTGTTTGTGGAAGTACTCCAATCAATACATGTACATTTTGATATGAACACGTGTTATGTAAGCTCAAACACCACCACCCAACCACCAGCAAACATCCACAACATGTGCACATTCCATTGGTACCCAATACAAGCTGTAAGTGCATGAGTTCCAAATTTTCGTTCTGAGCACGCATGAGTTCAGTACACTTTCAAGTATCTGACACCGTCAGTATACACGTACATACATATTAAACGCTATAAGCCAAACTATAAGGGACCCATAAAATTACTTCCTGTTACCGGATGTTCTTTTATCAGGATTTCTCTACTACATGCACACTACTGCAGCAAACCAAACATAGCTTCAAAACTGGTTTCCTCAAACACCTATCATCTGTCTCAAGAAAGCGTGTTTGCATTGGAAAATGAGTGATAAAAAATGCAACCTTTGGCTTCCATACTTGAAGTGAACAGTTCTTCTGGTGACACAATCAGTTGAAACATTTGGTAGCCATATTACTACTTCTTCCATCTCATTTTAATACAGACTAAGTTTACACAATCAAGTATGATGCATGTTAATTCTTCAAGAAAATTCCAATTAAATCCAATAATAAGTACATCCACCGACTTCCATTGAGTTTCTACTGTATTTTTAAAGTGCATTTATATAAACAATTACATATAGTTTTATGCTCAATTCTCACCCACAAACAGGTCCGTAGGTCTTCATCAGGTAAGAGTTCATCTGGACAGTGTTACCCTACAAGAACAAGGAAAGTATGGGTACATACGTACATGTGTACATGTGTGTGCATTCAATTCAGCACATCCTACCATGCATACAGTACACTATGACAAAGAAAAGTCATGAGACCTGGTAATCATGAGGAGAAAAAATGGCTGTCTGTGGTCCCCATTGCTTGAATTGATGACTCACCATGGCAACCATGAGGAAGAAACTGCTGCCTGTGACTGGACGTAGACTTGTCACCATGGTAACCATGGAGTGGACACAAGTCCCACTTACTGCAAAAGCCTTGTGGCTTGAGGTTAGTTGCTATAGTGATTCCATTCAACCAGAGAAAATGGCTCATCTCACAAGGTATCCCACAACTCACACTCCACACACAGCTCACATGTGAGCAACAGCTAAGGATGACAGTCAAGGTAAGGTTGCAACTGTGTAGTGAGTCAATAGAATCACACTTGGTACAATCACTAGTAGTGAGTCGGTAGAATCACAATCACACTGGGTACAATCACTAGTGAAATGCTGTACTTCTGATCCAGTAGAGTTAACCTGAACAATTCAGTACTCCACATGGTAGGAAGTGATGTCACATCAAGTCACATCACAGTGGTTGTCCTACTACAGAGGTTAATATAGTACTAGTTGGATGGCTTGCCAAACTCAACCGCTGAGGACATAAGGAAAGAGGTGTTTGTTAACAAATAAATAAACAAACAGAGAATCCGTAAATAATAGCATATTATGTTAATTTTAGGAGAAGCCGGGTAATTCTTGAGCGATCATGTGGCAGTCAAATAGATTGAAACAGATTAAAATGGTTGAAATGCAAGACATTTTG
>OZ026546.1:901413-998913 GCA_964020155.1 Chondrilla cf. caribensis | reverse complement strand
TTTGAATGTACATACAAAGTATATACATTATTATATGTGGCGTATGGGCAGTGGGGGGAATTTTTGATTGACATCAAAATGCATCTTTTTTGTTATCAGAAGGACTGTACTGGGTCCAGGACTGTATCCATGCATTGGTATTTGAGCCATGATGCATCAGGTGCACACAGGAGAGGCCGTGGTGACAAACACAATAATTGACATTTTTTGGCTTGTCACCACGAGGCTTTTAGCGCACTCACGACAGTTTGTATACATCCAAAATTGTGTTGGTGAGTTTGGCATAGACCCTGGGCAACCCTTGGTGACTAGAAAATGAATGTGAAATTACCTGCGTGATCACGTGCACCACAAAGCATATTACGCTTATATTTTGAATGTACATACAAAGTATTATACATTATTATATGTGGCATATGGGCACTGGGGAGAATTTTTGATTGACATCAAAATGCATCTTTTTTGTTATCAGAAGGACCGTACTGGCTCCAGGAGTGTGTCCGTGCATTGATATTTGAGCCATGATGCATCAGGTGCACACAGGAGAGGCCATGGTGACAAGTGAAATAATTGACATTTTTTTGCTTGTCAACACAAGGCTTATAGCACACTCAGGACAATCTGAATGCTTCGGAAATTGTGTTGGTGAGTTTGGCATGGACAGTGGACAGGCCTTGGTGACCAGCAAACGAATATGAAATTACCTGTGCGATCACCACAAGGCGTATTACGCTTATATTTGAATGTACATACAAAAGTATATACATTATTATATGTGGCATATGGGCACTCGAGATTGTGTTGGTGACTTTAGCATAGCCCCTGGGCAGCTCCTGATGACCAGCAAATGAATGTGAATTACCTGTGTGATCACCACAAGGCGTATTATGCTTATATTTGAATGCACATACAAAAGTAAATGCATTATTATATGTGGCACTGGAGAGAATTTTTGATCAACATCGAAATGCATCTTTTTTGTTATCAGAAGGACTGTACTGAGTCTAGGAGTGTGTCCGTACATTGGTATTTGAGCCATGATGCATCAGGTGCACACAGGAGAGGCCGTGGTGACAAGCAAAAAAAAATGACATTTGAAATTGTGTTGGTGACTTTAGCATAATATATGAACACTGGGCAGCTCCTGGTGACCAGCAAATGAATGTGAAATTACCTGCGCAATCACCACAAGTATTAGAGTGTTATATACCAGGAATTGAAATGAAAATAATATAATAATAAGTTTAGCACCTCTGAATGTATACCTGCATGGGGTTACAGAAAGAGATGGGGATTGCTTCATAATAATTATTAAGTTAGTTTCAATCCCCAGCTAGGTGTCGTTAAATATTAAGTTGATGCAACTCCTCCCCATGTGTGAGCTATGCAAAAAGGTGCTTATCATTTTCTCATCTATACGTATTATACGAATGTACAAAATAATATTTATATATTATTAACTATATAATTATAATTTATACTTCTGACATGTCCTGTCACATCAAGGACGGAGAATGTTTGTCACCAAGGTAATAACGATATTCATGGATCTGTCAACTACGGACTCTCTTCCCACAATGCGGACACAGGAGGTTGCTACAGTGACCACAGAACTTATTAAAGTACAGATAAATAAGCATACATCTAGAACAATACAGCATGACAAAACAGTCTCGGCATTGAACCTTTGGATGGTAACACGTACTGATTCTTTGGCATGAATAATGAAAGGATTGGCAGTCTCAGCTATAGGTTTGCAATTGCAGACCTAGATTTAATAAGATGGCCCAATTCCTTCAAAATGTCATAGCCTCATCTCTGGAAACTCCAAGTGTTTCCGCTCCAATAGGAACGAAATAGTGGGTGTGGGTCAGTTCATGCTAGAGATGTTTCTCGTGCGATTCAGCTCGATTGGCAGTTGAGGTAGCACCTGAGGCTGCTAGAGACATGTATATGATGGTGTGAATAAACCCCAAACTGTTACATCCCATGTCAAAGCTCATCCTATTTCCTAGACATGATGGTAACACAATCGGCTCATTTGCAGTCAGTATATCAAAGGTTGACAGACTCTAGGATGGAAGGCAGGTCAGGTGCAGTTAGGCTTTGCTTGAGGGTGTATATATTATATTTTATTAAGGCTGCATATATCACATATTATGCTATACGATAAATACTGTACACAACAGTGCCATTACTACAAACACTCACATACATGTATATTATATGTAGTGTTCCATTGGAGAATATGCATGGTAGTAAGTGAAAAGGTGGAGTTAACCGTCCAGTGATTAGTAACGGCAAGCAACACTTGAACAACAATTGCAAGCAATATAACACACACACACACACACACACACACACACACACACACAACTACAGCTACAACTGTACATTGTCCTGCACAGACCTAACACATAATCAGGGATCTATTCAGGGATCAGGGGATCTTATTTAAACTGGGGAATTTGTTGTATCTGGTACACTATCATCCTCAATGTCTTTTGATAATATGTATATAGCTCCATAAACTCTCAATACTATATAATTCGATTCAAGGTAACAGCATACTTTCAATATTTGTTATAATAAATGTTGCTTTTAAATTATCTACTAATTGTATTTCAATTCTCCAATATAATATATACATGTGTACATACAATTTTAGGCACCCATGTTACCATTGGACCTTTAATTAGCTTGGCACTGCCTACATGAAATACATTAGTCTGGTCTGCTAGACCATCCCATTGAGGGACTCAAAACAGGTGGAGAAAGGGATAGTCTAACTAATAGTATATATTATAGATATTACGTTGCAATCAACTTCGCTTCCACAGTACCACCACAGAGGCAGAGGAATGGTTGAATCACGCTTGGGTATTAGGGGATGGTGTACTACCGTATATATTCCGGATCTTTTGGCAGAGCAACTTTTAAATCCAAGTCGGCAATTAGGGATACAATGGTTGGAACCAGGGGTGTGACAAAAATTAGGGGAAATATGATGACAATTTATAAAATTAATCGCGACGAAAAATTGGTTAACCAAAATAATATTATAGTGGTATTTTCTAACAGTTGTGGCACCTGATCACAAGTATTATGTGTACATGGAACAGTTGGAGGCCGAAATCGACAATGGGTTCTTCTTTGAACATGAATTAGGTGAATATGACATGATTGAAGGTGTATATAAATGTCTGTATTCACTGTTTCATAGCCAGTATTTGACCTATTTTCGAGCAGATAGCTATAGCACCCACGACACTAAATAACAACATCATAACAAGGCAACAAAGGAACAAAGACAGAGGCATACAGCACAATAAGAGACAAAACTCTGCAGTACTACTGCAGATTCATTTATGTCATAATATAAAATGATGGACATAAATCTGAATATTCTCAGCAGTCATATATACATGCTCATGATTAATCACATCATTAGGGGCCACATATCTTTGCGGTCTTCAAAGAACTCATAAAGTACTTTATTGGTGCAATTGGCACAATCAGGAGGTAAGCTTATTTGTGTTACTGGAGCTTTCACAGTCGCATTTAGAAATACAGATGTTTCTTCATTGTTGAGCTTGAGGAATTCTGCCAGACTTTTCAACTCTATTTGTCTCGTTCGATTAGACAGAATTTCCTCCATGTTCACAAAATGCAGTTGGTTACACGAAAACCTTCGAATCTGCTGGTCCAGGTAGATCAATTGGTCTTCTGTTATCCGTGCCTGCATAATGTAGGGATTGTCTTCTGGGGGAAAAGGGTTCAGTGTTTTCCTGCCATAAGAATAAAATCGTTTCTTACCAAATCTCCTCAAAGTTGAGTTGACAGCCAGGAGAGGGTGACGTTTAGTGACAATAATTTTCAATCTGTACAAGACGCAATCAAAGTACTTTAAAATTAACAGGTCAGGTCGAGCAGTTGTCAGTGCGCTAAGACCCATTGGGAAAGAATTTGCGGCCACCATCATTCCTCTCCCACCTCCTTTCTTAATCTCGTTCATTCTCTTCAATAGCGGGGATAGTCTGTTGCGAAAGAGACGTTTGCGAATGATTGCAAATCCCATGTTCTGGTTACTTTGCATGACTCCTGGGTCCAATAAGTTAAGCATCGGTGAATAATCCACCACGTCGTAAGGTCTTGGTCTGACTTTTTTTGCTAGCGAATCGAAAAATACTGATATCAAATGGTGTCCACTTCCTTCGATCCCTGCTACGAATATTAACTCTGGAAGACTTTGATTTCCAGTACAGTTCTTTTCGGTAGCTGCAGCTGACATCATTTGACATATTGGATTGCTCACCTCAGATAGGTTGCTCACCTCAGATAGGTTGTTCATCTGAGATAGGTTGTTCATCTGAGATGGATGACTCCTTTCTTCATTGGTATAGCGAATTGTTTCTATAAGTGACGAGACGCTATTCGACTTCCAAACTAAGACGAAGGGGAATATCCCAACCAAGAAATAGATAATAGTAAATATAATCTTTACACGAAATAGCCTCATGATAGTAAGGGGAGACTGTGTAATAAAAAGTACTGTAAAACCATATTATTATGAACTAGAGGGAATGGATTGCGAGCACTCGTAGTCCGCATACATTTGTGACGTCACAAGGGATCACATCCATTATGCGGCCTGCGCGATCACAATTCATATGTGACACGTTAGATGACGTCATTGTGAATTGACACCACACTATAAGTCTCCCTTAGAGAAGTACAGTTGCACTTCCTCAGGAAATCATCTAAACCTTTCGTGGCACTAGACAGCAACCTCCCTGATTACCCCTTGAAGAAGGTACAAGCTGAAACAGTGCATCCAAAAACCATCAAACTAAGCCCTCGAGCAGCTCTCAGCTATGCAGATGACACCATTATTCTGTTGAAGTCAACAGAAGAACACCAGCAGGCCCTCATTGAAATTGACAACAAATGCTCTGACCTGGGCCTTGAAATACACCCCGATAAGTGTGTGTCCCTCATTGTTAACTGTAGAAGCATGAACAAGCTGAATACTTTCAATATCCATCAAGGACACACCCGTAACATCTCCTCCACTCCAACCAAATTTCTGGGCCAAACAATCGGCATCACCATTGCTTCTACCAGAGTGCACGCTGGCAAGAGGTCCATGACAAAGGTATACTCTGCACTTGAACAGATCGACCGCCTCCCAATCAGAGGAGAGTTCAATGTCTGAATTTACAAGTCCTACTTGGTCCCCTCCCTCACATTCAATCTAGCTGTAGAGGTCATCTCTGCATGCACCATCAAGAAAATTCAAAGCAAAGCCACCTCTTACCTTAAGAGATGGCTAAAACTACCGAAGTGATCCACTCTGGCCTCTTTGTTCCATCCAGGGGTATGCAATCTCCCACACCTCCCTCAGGCTCAGAAGAAGGCCAAACTTAGGCTTCTTGCCCAAGTACGCATTTCACCTGATCAAAACCTGGAACAATATTCCAAAGTGTGGTCAATGATTATGTTCGGCCTCCCCGTGGCTCAACTATCCTTTCTAATCAGAGCAGGTATCGATGTCCTTCCATCCCCAGCCAATCTACAAAGGTGGTATATCCAACCTGACTCTACATGCTCCCTCTGTAACTCTAGACCCTGTACTGTGAGCCACATCCTCAATGGATGTCCTACAGCTTTGAATCAAGGGCGCTATACATGGAGGCATGATAGTGTCCTGTCCCACCTTCTCAAGCCAATCCAATCCACTCTGTCAGAGGTCACTAATTATGCTGATCTACCCGGACATCGAGCCCTCGACAACCCACCATCAACCATCCCTCCTTCTCTAGTTGCTACTTCTGCACGCCCTGACATAGTTATCATCTCCGGCTCCTCCATACACTTGCTAGAACTTACTGTTATTTCCCTCCAACATGGTAAAAACATCACAAATGCTAGAGTAAGAAAGCAATCTAAAGCCAGCTACATCTACCTCGTCAACGACCTCGAATCATTTTAGGCCACTTGGTCCACCTACACACTGCGGAATTGGGATCCCTGGGCCATTTCAACCCTGAAATAGTGTCTGAGGTACCTTCCATCCTACCTTCGAAACCAAAACCAGTGATAAAAAAAGGATTTGCTTGACCTAAGCAAAGTTGCCATTATATTTACCTGCTCAAAGATCATCTTCAAAACCAGACTACATTCCGACTGGAACACTCAATTTAGAATCAAGTTATCTCTACTCATCATTTGTTTTTCCTTTTTCTCTTTCTCTTCCTTGTTTCTTCACAAAACCATTTGTAGCCACCTTCCAATCCTTATTGCTTGCCAGGTAAATCATTCATTGATTTGTATACCCCTGTGTCCAAGCGTTTGCCTCACAAATTCACTCCATTATTTATCATAATGTGTGCTCTGTAAGGCATATCTGGTTTGTCATGATTTAATAATGACATTTTCCCTCCCTACACGGAATAGCTTCATGATCGATAGTAAGCGTAGACTGTGTAATAATACTGTAAAACCATATTATTATAAACTAGAGGGAATGGATTGGAAGCACTCGTATATCCACATACATTTGTGACGTCACAAGGGATCACATCCATTATCATGCGATCTGTGCGACCAAAAGTCATGTGATCACATGAGATGACGTCATTGTGAATTGACACCACACTAAGTAGTTTAGCTAGCTAGCTAGACGTCATAATAACATGACCTCGACAAGGGATTTTTACAGGAACTCAAAAAAAGAGAGGATACAGAAAGGATAGATACTCATTGACAATTACATGCAACATAGTGAAATTGACACATACTTGAATTTTGCATAATTTACCTGTTTTTTTTCATCTCATGTCAGTACCAGCCACATTAATCCACTCGGATTCAGTGCTAGATCCACTGTCTCTAGCTATTCTATTATATCCTTTTGTTCAGTGACTGGTTGTTAGCAACACTTATACCCCGTTTACACTGGTTCATGATCAGTTGCGTGCATACAGTTGCACATGACATAATCACACTATAATAGCTGAAGGTTATTGTATCACCAACAATGCATCACACCACTTTTTAGGAGCCTGTATCCAAGGGTGTTACAAAGAAACCTGTAACCTAGAAACTGACCTCTATTTCCAGTGTAGACAAATGGAGTTTACACTCCAACCAGGGCACTTCCATGAATTTGAAGAACATCGCATGTCCCTTACAAAGCATAAATCAGAACCAGAAATCCAAAGCCACCCAAATCTGCAAGTTTAATAGCCTCCTAGAATGTAATCGTAATAGTAGCAGTAAATCTGTCCCCAGAAATTGGGCTGCAAACCTATCTTCGAAATCCCTTACCCAATCAGTCCTTGCGAAAGGGCTAAATTTTGCTGTAGCCCCCAAGAAGATCCACACTTCAAAGATTGTAACCTCTGTAGAAGATGCCCTAAGACAAACCAACCTCCCGAAAAACACAATGGGATGTAGGTGCCCTCAATAAAGCTAAGAGAACAACCACTAACCTCAACCCTGAAGAAACCAAAGCCTTAGCCAGCTACGAAAAGATACCAGCCTCATGATACTCCCTGCTGATAAAGGCCATGGCACTGTAGTTATGGATAGGGAATCTTACGACAATAAGTAATAAGCATGTTGTCAGATACCACCACGTACACCTATAAGCCACTCCCTAATGACTACATCCTCGCTCCAGAGAAAAATAAACTCCCTCCTAGATCTTACACAGATCAGGCCACCTCTCCAACTCCCAGTAAAACAAACTATGTAGCTCAGCTGGTCTCATACCCTTTTATACCCATCCGAGAAACCAGAAGTCGATCCCTCTTAGGCCTATAGTCTCCTACGTAACATCTCCAACATATGCCCTCTCCGAACACCTAGTTGACATCCTGTCCCCTAAATTAGTTGACAAAACAGAACACCTTGTCCGTAATTCCTTTGATTTTACCAAATTCATCACCTCACAGACAGTAGAAGACGATAAACTCCTTGTGTCCTTTGATGCTGTGTTGCTTTTACAAAGACACCCACCCAGTTAGCCACCAAAGTTGCTCATCAGCGTCTCCAAGATGATATAGAGATGTGATTTGAGGGGAGAGGAGGTCATATTTGAGGGGAGACGAAATCAAATTTGAGGGGAGAGGAGGTCAAATTCCTCAAAACTAGGGCAATTTCCACTTGCCCTGTCTCCAAATGGAACTGGGAGTGTTGTAACAACATTGAATAATAATCGGCCAAACAGATGACTAGAAGGAATGTAGATATCCAGTATGCTCCACTGACTCTTTCACATGAAATGCTTGAGACTAGTCTACATGGCTATACAAGCCTGTCACTGCTGTTGGCTGCCATTTTTTCCCAAAAATGTCTTAAAACTATAAGGTTACCCACTCAGGGTTGAATTAAGGTAACATTTGGAATTATTATTATTATAATATATATATATATATATATATAATATTATATATATATATACGTATATAATATATATGCATGCTTTATCATTAGCTTATCATCAACATTGTACTATATTACAGTATATATCCGCAATACACAACATATCCGTAATATATATGCATCATTTTAAACCTGTTTAGTAGCTAGTTCATGCTGCACATTATAGAGGTGTTTATGGAGACTGTAGAAGATCTAAGCATGTTTTATCATTAGCTGATCATTGCGACAGTGAGCATTGCATGTGGTAGGTAACGTGGAGATTGCATGCTGTCATTATCATATAAGGATTGAAGCCAAAACAGCATAATATACATGTGCACTAACACTACTTTTGACAATTAATAAGCAACAGACAATCATCAATAGCTACTGTATGGTGAGAGGAAGCAATGAGGCAGTTTGTACAGACATGATATGAAGCAAAAATATGTGAGTTGGCAAATACAAAAGCAATGAATATCCTTAAGTCACTTTTAATCTCTAGGGTGGAACACCACCCTGAGTCCATTCTTTGGTCTGAGGGTACCTCCAAGCTCAATCTCAAGTGGCACCTGATTCAAAAAATACACAATGATTGGCACTCACCAACAGATAAAAACACAAAAAAAGGAAGTTTGTAGTACTTAATATGCGACTTTGTAGCTCGATTAAGTGTGTATTCATTATGTAATGAATTCAAGTACAGTGGAACTTCTCTATTACAAACCTCTGAATTGCAGAAACCTCTATAATAAGGACACCATTTTATGTCTCAGTGTAGTATTGTAGTGTATTAAATTAATACAGTAACTAATAACTTATTTATTACTCCAAACTGAGTAACCTCTGTAATGAGGACTGAAAATAAGTCCTAAAGTGTCCTTAATAGAGAGGTCTCACTGTACATGGGAAGTCTATTACCAACATTTATCAATCTACACTTGATGTTCACATGGTTATACCTTAGTCTCTGGAGATAATTATTCACTATAATTTATCCCTCAATGGTAACTCCATGCTTGTTGGCCCGTGTGTGCGTGTGTGCGTGCGTGTGTGTGTGTGTGTGTGTGTGTGTGTGTGTGTGTGTGTGTGTGTGTGTATGTGTGTGTGTGTATGTGTGTGTGTGTGTGTTTGTGTTTGTATGTGTTTGTTTGTATTGATATTATGACAATTCATGTTCAACAAGCATACAAGATACATCAATATCTGTACTGACATGTACACTCAATCCATATGTACAGACACACATAATAAGCACCTTTGTCTCTGGAGCCAACTCAATCTTGAAGTTCCTGACAATCTCAATGAGAGCCATTTTAGCTTCCATCAGTGCAAACCTCATTCCAACACAGTTTCTAGGTCCAAGACCAAATGGAAGGTAAGCACAAGGATGACGCTTAGCCTTCTCCTCTGCTGTGAACCTGTTGAGAAGTGATACCAGATAAGAATAGGTCTATAGTGGAGTGGTAGAGTGACAGGAGTTAGACTGATAAACTTTCTAACTGCTATGTTCACTCATTCCTGGCTGATAATGGGCAGGACTAGCTACTGCTTGCCAATCAGCTGAGCTTATGCAAATCAAATACATAATAAAGAACTATTGTGAAAGTACACAGTTTGCAGACCATGCACCAAGGGAAAACGAGAATGTTTGTATGAGAGCACACACACATGTACAAACATGCACACACATAAATACAAACAAACAGACACATACACACACACACACACACACACACACACACACACACACACACACACACACACACACACACACACACACAGAACCAACAAGCTTGGAGTTACCGTTGAGGGATAAATTTCTCAGGTTCTGGCCAGATCTCTGGATTCTTATGAATGTCGTTTATTGGGATAATAACTTGCACACCATTCTTGATGGTCACACCATTGACAACACAGTCTTCATTGCACAGACGAATAGTTCTGGAGGGAGGGGTCAACACAATGTATGGGAACAGGTGGCAATACCATCGTCTAGCAGACTGAAGAAACATAACAGTCACTCTCTTACCTGTTACGATATGCACACTCCGCAAAGAGACACACTGGCTCAGGTCCTGTCCTTGTATATACACTGCCTACGTACATGGCAGTGTATACAAGGACAGTCATACCTTGTACCACTGTAAACTGACTACTCATTGACTGGTATGTGACACGCACACATGCATACACTCACACAAACACACACACACACACACACACACACACACACACACACACACTCCAATCCAGGTACATGGCATTATGAGGACAACAGTTGCCACTTGCTAGTTTCAACTTTCATACAGTGACAAATGGACTCACGCAGGTGCGGGAGGATAAATCCTGAACGTCTCACTCACTACCATGTCCAGATAGTCTATCTCGTGGGTGGCATCGTACAGTGATTTGTCCTGGAAATTTGGAAAACAATTGGCAATTGTGAGACTAAAAACACATCACAACACATGGGAATGGAAAGAGGATGGTCACCAAATCATATATGAGTTGAACCTAAAAAAATACGCACACAAATGTGGACACACATTACAGGGCAATTTGCTCAAAGGGCACGTCTAACCTAGAATTGTTTGGAGAGGTATGTACTGTACTTGCTTTCAGTACTGGTTGACATGGTGCACATGAAATAGGGAAAGAGAGAGGTGTACTCACTAACTAGGAGTGTGTACTGTCTAGGAGTGTGCACTAACTAGGAGTGTGTACTAATAAGGAATGTGTACTAACCAGGAGTGTGTACTAACCAAGAGTGTGTACTTACTAGGAGTGTGCACTAACCAGGAGTGTGTACTAACCAGGAGTGTGTACTAACTAGGAGTGTGCACCAACCAGGAGTGTGTACTAACCAGGAGTGTGGACTAACCAGGAGTGTGTACCAACCAAATGTACGTACATACTAACCAGAGCATTTAGTACTAAGCAAGTTTCTGACGTACTGGATTTTCATTGTAGTACTCATGAATCTCCTCAACCAGCTTCTCCTGCACATCTGGGTTAACAGCCAGCAGGTAAGTGACGAAAGAAAGAGCAACACTTGTTGTCTCGTAGCCAGCCAACATGAATCCAACCGCTTCAGCTACAATATCCCCTGTACTGAGTCCATCTTCACCTCCCTTGCTACCAGTGTTCAACATGATTTGGAGAAGATCTGTCCTCTGGATAGACCAATAACTTCAATCATGCAATTTCAAAACTAGGTTCAAGTCTTTTCCTCACTGATGCGCTTCCTTCCTCTTTCTTCCTCATCTCAATGATCTGCAAGGCAGCTTCGCTGAGGCGAGGGAGACTGGTCAAAAACCCAGTGTATTTCATAAGCGGTGACAGAAGTGGAACTATACTTGGACAAGATACTAGAAACAAGAGATGCCACAGAATCAACTGCATAGTGGCCAAAAGCATATTCTTTCCCCCAATGTTGGTTATTTCTCACTTGTAAGAAATTGAATGATCCTGATCAACACAGATTGCTTCCCATTGAAGGCAGCAAAAACATCACAAGCAGCTTCATATACTTCCCCTCCCTTCCCTCCTTGTACGTCAACAGACCTTCCAAAGGCAGTGGACAGTATCACCTCCATTGTCATCTTGCTGTAGAGACTGTCAATTTTAATGAGAGAGACATTATTACATTTCAAAAGAAAAGTCTTAGAGCAATAACCTACGTAGCACTGAGGACACACACAAACACCACACATGCACACTCGAACACACCAGCATGCACGTACGTACAGACAATTGCAATATAAATATGGACGTGCACATCAACACACACACACACATAGACATGCACACATATATGAAACATACACAACTCACCCAAGTACTTCCACAGTTTCTCCTTTCTCTGCCAGTACAGATATCTTCTCTGCCAGACGTACTGTACTCTCCTTGATCAGAGGCTCCATCTGGAGAAGATTTTGTGAAATACAGAACAAACTGATATGTACACACACTCCTAATTATATTCTTCCTACAAATAGCAAAACACAAACCAATATCAATCAGCAATAGAGGATATTGACTATTGATTGATATTCACTCAGTTGAGGCACTCACCAGTTTCATTTTGTACGAGCTGAAAGCAGGAGAAATGGAATGTCTTCGCTTCCTCCATTCTTCTCCCGAGAGTACAAACACGCCGACATATTCTTTCCCATCCACCGCCACTTTGAACCCAGCAGCACTGTCCTTAAGATATGTACAAGACAATAACAACAAAGATGATGAATGAACAGTAATACTGTATAGAATTGTTGCACATTTCGATTCTTACCGTACGGTCAACAAATTTATCAAACTCCTTGACTGTGATGTCTTTGATCATGTGGAGGTCGGCAATAAGCAGAAAAGGTTTTGTAGTAAAGTATATTCTACACAATGAGTGTGAAACAGTATAATGAGTCCTTCGCAGTGTGTGTGTGTGTGTGTGTGTGTGTGTGTGTGTGTGTGTGTGTGTGTGTGTGTGTGTGTGTGTGTGTGTGTGTGTGCATGCATGTGTGTGTGTGTGTGTGTGCATGTGTGTGTGTGTGTGTGTGTGTGTGCGTGCGTGTGTGTGTGTGTGTGTGTGTGTGTGTGTGTGTGTGTGTGTGTGTGTGTGTACATCTACTGTGTATCCTAAATAAAAATGGATAGATGTGTACAATCATGACATAGATTCTCACCCACTGATAGGTCCGTAGGTTTTCAACAGATGTGAGTTCAAGACAACAGTGTTCCCCTACTCCGGAAGAAAGATGCAGTCAGGAAATGTCAAGGGTATTCGTAAGGGTACAATTGTCAAAGGAAATATCCACCAACCCCAAATTTCCATATCAAATCCAAACTTCCAATGAACGGTTTTGGTTTTGGTCCTGGGATGCCATGGCTGGTGAAGTAATGATAAGGAGCATATCCAAATCTACAGAAATCAGACATTACTGATGGACACATGGAGGGATTGTATGTGATAAGTGTGTGGCTTGTACGTGATACGTGATACGTGATACATATGTGTAACTTTAACACAATACAGCATAGCAACAATGTCAATCAGTAACTCTAAATATTATTACATTCACACATGTGTAATAGTGGAATAGGTGGATGATAGTAGATTTTACTGAAATATGTACTGTTTTGTAATTGAATTAACTAACTTCATTCACATACCAGATACAGCGAACCTCATTAACATGAAAATGCTTAACACACATATCTCCTATCATGAAACTCTTGTCAAGTCCCTACATTCACTGCTAATGTACGGTGTACTGTAGCTAGTACTGTTAAAACAAAAACCTGTCAAGATGAAATTTTGAAGCTGTCCATAGAGTTTGGTGTTAAAGAAGTGTTTATATATGTACATATGCTGAAGTACACATATATGTTTGCACGAAGGTGATCCTACAAGCGTGCTCCCTTGATAAAAAAAATGAACAGACGAAGAAAATACAGTGGTTGTTACTGTGGTTGGATACGACGACAAAAATACGTACGTATACGGGTGTTGGGATAACGATGACGAAAACCTGACATGGTTAACTGTTGGAAACGTCTAAACCCGTAGAGTTAGTCCGCGTTCTGTTGAGTTTTTTAATAAGTCGAATATATAGGCACGCATGCCTATCCCAGTGTTGTCGCCGTATCCCGAGAAGTGTATTATGGCATAACTAGACGCTTGTACACGTAAATGTATCAAATAGACATATTGGTGCTTGAGTTCGAGGGTGAATGTGGCCATAGACACTAAATAAGCACTCAGTCGCGCCTATGAGCTGGAGGAGTAATCCCTCTCAGAATGAGTTGTCGGTATCAAAACAGCGTGCAGTCCTTCACCTGACCAAGGGCACTTGTATACTCACTCACCTGTAGTATACGTACAGAGAACACAGCAGTACTAACAGTGTGATCAGACCGTAAGTACTGAAAAGAACCGACAGAGAATCCATTTTTCGAAACTCGAAACATACGAGTTAATATACGTAATGCACGCGAGTATTCAGTATAACTGCATCCGGAATATATAGTATAAATTATAAGCCCTCTTTAGTGTGGGATATGGCATATGTGGTATTTCAAGCAGATAACATTTGTTCTACACCTGGCTGGGGTCGTGGACTAAATTGAAGCACTCACCATCTCCATGGATATGTGACCTGTAACCCTATAGTTTTAACTTGGAAAAATCTAAAATTAATAATATATTTTCAATGTCTGCACATGCAGCTGGGAGAATCTAGTGCTATAATATATATAATATATATATATATATGAGATTTGACTCCCTTTTAAGAAAAGCCCATGACCCCATTTCCCGGGCTAGACTCCTAGGTAGTGCTAGCAAGGAATCCGATGCTTGGCTCAATGCTCCCCCCGTGTCATCATTGGGGCTCAGGATGGATGACGAAACTATCACCATTTCTGTTGGTCTCCGGTTGGGAGTGGCTTTGTGCTGTCCACTACTTTGCCGTCAGTGTGGAATACCAGTAGACAAGTTGGCCTTGCATGGGCTGAGTTGCCTTAGAAGCCAGGGCCGCCACCCACGACACAATGCCATAAATGACATCATATGCAGATCTCTGTCTGCTGCAGGAGTACCATGCCAAACGGAACCCAAAGGCCTCAGTTGATCTGATGGGAAGCGGCCTGATGGGGTAACCCTGCTGCCTTGGAAAAATGGACGCCCCTTAATCTGGGATGCTACTTGCTCTGACACATTCGCTCCATCTTATTCCACCATTGCATTCAACAGAGCAGGCGCAGTGGCAGACCAAGCAGAATCTCGCAAGGCAGCCCAGTACCAACACCTTGATGCCACCCACATTTTTGCTCCTGTTTCTATTGAAACATCTGGCGCTTTTGGGTCAAAAACCCTCCATTTTCTCTGGGAGATTTCCCAACGCCTCAGAACTCATACCGGAGAGGCCTTATCCTTTCAATATCTTATTCAAAGGATCTCGGTTGCTGTTCAAAGAGGTAATGCTCTATCTGTTCTGGGCTCTATGCAGCAATCTTCAGAGTCCCATGACATTGTTTATATTTATTCTTAATGTACTTAACATATTAATCATCTTATTCATTATATTTATCTTATTTATTGTATATATATATTATTTTATTCAATTGTAATATGTGTATATATGCTTAATTTATGTATATAAAAAATAAATAAATTAAAAAAAAAATATATATACAGTATATATATATTGCAATATAGCACCTTCTGGCATAGCTCATATGGTGGATTAATTTTAAAGGGAACGTACTTATGCATGTTGCATTGTGTAGACGTCAACCAGACCTATATATATATATATATATATATATATATATTAAAGTTAGTTGTGTGAACTGAATTACATTAAAATCTACAACAATTATACTATTATTAATAATACAGAATATTATTATAATATTATTTGCATAAAACTCGATAATAATATTATATAAAATTGCATTAATTCAATGTGTGGTTTGGACAATTTATTCATGGATGCATTCATTACTAAAATTAATAACAAACTCAGTATAATATACGTAGAAAGTGATGTACACATTTCTTCCAAGATTACTGTCAACAATCTAACTTAAAACAAAAGTAATTATAGCGAACATAATATGCTAAACAAAGCATGAAAACTAATAAAGTATGTTTATAACTATTTTTATACTAATATGTAGTTTGTCTATAGAATTTCTGAAAGCGCAATACAAACTATCCTCATAAAGTACAGACTTAAGGTATTCCTTATATGGCATCACTCTCTATGGCTGAAGGTGACGTGAAGTCCATTCTTCGGTTTCATAATGGTACCATATTCCACCTCCAGAAGATCCTGATTACAAGGATAAAAGCAGTACGTATTATGATCGACCTTAGTTGACATGCTAAGCCTTAATAGATTGATGTCCATTTTTCAGACAATCACGCACGATGCCACTTGTTGGCAAAATAATTGCAACATTTTGTTTCTTTGCAAGTGATGTGCGTAATTGTCCAAAAAAATAGACATTACTCGATAAAATCACTGTTGATTAGTACAATGTCATAACATGCAATATTTACAATACTTAGTGGAATCATCCCCCCTAGGACTATATATGGATATGGTAGTCTATACGTATGTCACAATTATCGAAATAATATGCAGTCTCCTCTAGTGGAAGCCATATACCGTATAGCGGGAGATATTCACGGGACAAAATTTTCGCAGATTTCACAATTTACCTAACATCCGACAAATTTTATCTGCGAATTAGGCGTTCTCGCTGTTCTGTCGCATGACTCTGGCCAGCATCTGCGAATTTTCATTTTTGGAGCCATCCGCGAAAATTTTGTCCCGCAAAAATTTCCCGCTATACGGTAGTCCATGAGAGTAACATTAAAATGACATCCAGGATTCAGTACCTACATAGTCCCCATCCCTACCCCATCCTACCTGGACCGAGTCCCTAGTCCCCATCCCTACCCCATCCTACCTGGACCGAGTCCCTAGTCCCCATCACTACCCCATCCTACCTGGACCGAGTCCCTAGTCCCCATCCCCACCCCATCCTACCTAGTCCCCCTCTACCCCGTCCTACCTAGTCCCCCTCTACCCCATCCTACCTGGACCAAGTCCCTAGTCCCCATCCCCACCCCATCCTACCTAGTCCCCCTCTACCCCGTCCTACCTAGTCCCCCTCTACCCCATCCTACCTAGTCCCCCTCTACCCCATCCTACCTAGTCCCCCTCTACCCATCCTACCTAGTCCCCCTCTACCCCTCCTACCTAGTCCCCCTCTACCCATCCTGCCTCTCACACATAAGATCAATATCTGTACTGATATGTATACTCAATCCATATGTACAGACACACATAATAAGCACCTTTGTCTCTGGAGCCAACTCAATCTTGAAGTTCCTGACAATCTCAATGAGAGCCATTTTAGCTTCCATCAGTGCAAACCTCATTCCAACACAGTTTCTAGGTCCAAGACCAAATGGAAGGTAAGCACAAGGATGACGCTTAGCCTTCTCCTCCACTGTGAACCTGTGTATATGTAGAAGATATTAATATAAATATCAATAAAGAATATGTTCTGAATAAAGCTGGGATAAGTAAGATAAGGGCACACTAACAAGTATACACGTAATATGTATGAATGTAAACATGTAAACGCACAACATAACATACATAACTACATACCAACAAATTAAATGTACACACACAAACAAGTTGAATGCACATACATAAACATGTACATACACACATATAAACAAAATGTATACTTAAACATGTAAACACATGAACGAAATGTACACACATAAACATGTACACACACCACATAGAAATAGTAATGACTCATAAAGTAACTGTCCATTGCCATGGTAATAGTACAATAGCAATGTCTACCACCATGACATCATCATAAGTACACAGGTTGTGATTGAGTGAACATTGAGAGTCAGAACACTTGCCTACAAAGTGCAATATGTGGTGACCAGGTCAGTGTACATGAATTATAGTTGGTGGAGAGTTTTGGGGCTTTAGCATCACAAGTGGTCATTTTGAACACAGCATCAACCACCATCTGTACTACAGTACTACAGTGCAATTTGCTTAGTAATAGTGGGGTTAGTACATACTCCTGGTTAGTGAGTACACTTCACTCAGTCCCTAGCTAGTGTACACTACGTCAACCAATACTGATAGTAAGTAACTCTGATAAGAAGTACAGATTTGGTGTGCCCTTCAAGATACTTACTAAGCAAGTTTGACTGTACATCAAACTGTAGTTTGGATATGTCCCTGACTTAAGCTACATTACTCTAAAGAACATGTTGGAAGAGAGAGTGACGTACATAAGGTCTATGGGCTAGTTGTAAACATTCACGTGTGTCACGTTGACGTCTGCAAATTATGTACATGTACTAACACCCACACACACTCACCGCTCTGGAATGAATTCCTCAGGTTCTGGCCAGAAATCTGGATTCTTGTGAATGCAAGTAAACGGAATGTACACTTGTACTCCTTTCTTGAAGGTAACCCCGTTGATAACACATTCTTCATTGCACAGACGAAGAGTTCTGTCATGAGAGGAGATGAAAAATATCAAATACAATGTTTAGACTAGCTTGGTTAGTAAAGAGATCAAAGGGAAAGTGTATTCATATCTGTTGATGACACATTCTTCATTGCACAGCTGACAGTTCTGCCATGAGAGGAAATTTAAGCAAACTTTAGACTAGCAATAACGTTGTTAGTAAGAATATTAAAGAGAAAAGTGTATTCCATCTGCACTGAGAATACACTGTTTGATTGGTTCCATTAGCCTTTCAACCAAGGTTTATGCAGTTTTATATGCATACATGCTACATGTTAGTTGCAGCCTGCTAGGCATTCCGTGAATTAATAATCACCTTGTTCACAGCTGTAGCACACCTAGACAGGCTACTACTATTACTACGTACATACAACACAATTGATAGCAGCTCTTGACCACACCCACACATTACACAAAGCAATAGGATCATGTACATATTATGTGTGCATGTCTCTCCACACACATTCATTCCAGGTAATCATGAAGAAATTATGGTATTATCCAGTCTATTGTCTGAAACTGCAGGATATTAGTGATCTGTAGTAGTCTTACTGATCCAGGCTGATAAAAATGTCTCCCAGACCAGACCACTCTCTTCACTTCATAGCCTGTACACTACTCAAGCATTGGAGTAAGGAGAATGATCTGTAGTAGTCTTACTGATCCAGGCTGATAAAAATGTCTCCCAGATCAGACCACTCTCCTCACTTCATAGCCTGTACACTACTCAAGCATTGGAGTAAGGAGAATGATCTGTAGTAGTCTTACTGATCCAGGCTGATAAAAATGTCTCCCAGATCAGACCACTCTCTTCACTTCATAGCCTGTACACTACTCAAGCATTGGAGTAAGGAGAATGATCTGTAGTAGTCTTACTGATCCAGGCTGATAAAAATGTCTCCCAGACCAGACCACTCTCCTCACTTCATAGCCTGTACACTACTCAAGCATTGGAGTAAGGAGAATGATCTGTAGTAGTCTTACTGATCCAGGCTGATAAAAATGTCTCCCAGACCAGACCACTATCCTCACTTCATAGCCTGTACACTACTCAAGCATTGGAGTGAGGAGATAGGGTTGGTGCATGGAAAGGAGACTTCATAGCCTCCACCATGTTTGGAACAGACTGTGAAGATGAGGTGCTTCAAACCCCAGGAAAACAGAGGAAGGTTGCTGGACGCAATACATCAACAACTCACTCTGGTGCTGGAGGGTACAATCGTAATGTCTCACTCAGAACCATGTCAAGATATTCCAGTTCATGTGTGGCATTGTACATCGACTTGTCCTAGAAATGAACCATAAAAACAAACATTTAACATTGCGGTCAACACAAAAGTATAGTAAGTTCTCTACATGCGAATGTATGTATATATGCGTATGTGTAGTAGTACTACACATACGCATATATACACACATTCGCATGTAAGCACATATGTAATGCACATGCAAATAGTAAACACATAACATCACTCACTGGATTCTCATCAAAGTATTCATGAATCTCAGTAGCAAGCTTCTCCTGTACTTCAGGGTTCTTAGCCAGCAAGTAGGTAGCAAAAGTGATAGCTACACTGGTTGTCTCGTAACCAGCCAACAGAAAACCAACAGAATCAGCTACAATCTCTCCAGTGCACAGTTTAGTCTCTTCATCACCAGCGTCAATCAACAGTTGGAGAAGATCCTTCCTCTAAGTAGATATTATGTACAAGTAGAAACAGATAAAGATCACTCGATTAATTTTGGTTACAATACACACATACAGTGTAACCACTCGTAATACCACCTGTTTAAAAAGGCCATTATTGGAAAATGATATTATAATACATTCAGAATCTCATTAGCTATATAAAGACCACCTGTCTACAAAGACGGCCCCATACGGTTACTATGGTTACTGATTAGGTTTGAAAAGGAAAATGAAGACATACTAGAAATTAGATCACACAATTCATGGAGGTTAAATTAACAAAAGAATATGTGATTTAGGTTACATTTGGGGAATGCTCCCCTCTGCAGATATCAAATTGAGGGGAGAAACAGCAAATGAAGGTCGGCCTCTTCAAGATCGTGACCCACGTCTACAAACCACATTCTCCCGCTTCAGGTGGTGGTGGTCATTTTATACAAACTACACTGTACTGTACATGATTACTACCCTGGGTTTTGGACACTATCCTAGTTGGTTACTCACAGCAACATCATTTCCTTCCTTCCTCCTCATCTCAACAATCTTTAAGGCAGCATCAGTCAAACGAGGGAGAGTACCAAAAATTCTACTAATTAGAGGTGACAGTATAGTCTCACTCTTAGGAAAGGCCACTGTCAAGGGAGAATAGAAGAACCAACATGTCATGCACACACAAAAAAAATCAAATACAGTACATACAGACTGTACTGGACATACATATGGACTACATCATTGTAGTCCATACCCAAATTCACTCTCGCACATGCATGCATGCATAACACAAACATAAGCATGCACATATGTACATACACACAAACAAGCACACACACAAATATGTACATACACACGTGTGTATGCACATCACTGATTATGCTTAAGACTATAAAAATAATAATATCAAACAAGCTAGACATTGAAATAGATACTCAGTCTCGTACTTAGAATGAAAAAGATAGTTGTTATCACCGCTGACTTCTTCCCAGTAACAGCAGCAAAAACACCGCGGGCATCTTCATACAATTCTCCTCCCTTCCCTCCTTGTACGTCAACAGACCTTCCAAAGGCAGTGGACAGTATCACCTCCATGGTCATCTTATTGTAGAGACTGTATACAAGAAATGAATGAATACAAATGAAGTCTAACTGCACACATGTACGTATGTACTGCACGGCTTATGTGGTGAGTGGTTTCCATATGATACCAGCTGACTTGTGAGGGCAGTCAACTCAATGTGAAGTTGCTGGAACTAATAATTACATACATAGATATAGCTAGTGCTAGGCGGTATCAAAAATATCAGTTTCGGTATATTGCCAACATCATACGATGGTATTACGGTATACCGAGTCTTAAGGTAATAGTTGGGCATTGAAATAACTGAATCCTTGATTTAATAATAATGAAGTAAATAAACATAAATAAATAAATAAATAATCCACTACTTTATCGTCCTAGTTAACTCGGAGCGCAAAGTACTTCCAAATATCAGATTTAGTATTCTTATCGATGAGATGAAGTTCATTGCTGGGATCACCCGTATCGCCCGTTCGCTGATCAAAATTTAAACTTGCAGCCGACGACGTCGCCATTTTGACAACATTCTCTCATTCCGTCTAACAACGTATTACTCCGCACATGCACACTTTCCGTGCTCGTAATCATGGCTGTCACAGCAATATTTTCGAAGGATTCAGAACACATCATTTCAGGGCGAAATTTGATATCTCGGGAATCTATTACTTAAAATACCGGTCAAACCTTAGAGAATACCGTGATATCACGATATCTCGGTATAGAAAAAAGTCAGCCGGTATCAAAATCGTGCATAAATAATACCGCGGTATTACTATATATTCGGTATACCGCCCAGCGCTAGATATAGCAATGGCCTCTATGCAGACTTAACAGTTGACGTTCTATTATAATAATGATGTCAACCTACAGTAGAATTTATCAAAATCTTTGTTGTATGGAAATGCAAAGCTACCACTGTGATGTGTCCGCAACTGGAAGACAAAGTAGGTTGAAAACGAGGGTTGACCGCAAACAAAAGACCAGAATAGCATTTTTTTAAAAATAGCAGCAACTCGGTCGCTTTGACCTGTGGAGGACACTCTCCAGTACCTCGGTTGTGATTGCTGCATATTTGGTGGAGTTCTGTCCCATATCTTTATTTAAAAGCAAACAAACAAACTAATAGGGAAATATATGTATCACATAAACATCCATAGGCATGGCCACACAACCATAGGCAGATCTATGTATCAATCTATCTATTTGAGATAGCCTAAGTGTAAACAGGACAGAGAAGTAATCAATTAAAAGGGTGCCACTGCGTCATCCCCTGAGGTGTGTGTGCATGCGAACAAGTCCCCAATAGTCCAGGCTAAGGGGTGCACATACGTGTCCAGCACCTAGCCCCTATGTCTCTCTAAGTTGTAATTGTTCTCTGTGGTGTGAGCATGCACAAATACAAGACAGGAACCTAGTGATCCTCACCTAAGCAAACGTTAATCCTATACCAATAGGTGTACAAACGTTCATATGTAGATAGTACAAACATACATAAATACATACATTGATAAGAATAGGATAACATATATAACATAATTATAACACACACACACACACACACAGAGTACATGCACACACACAGAGAGAGAGAGAGAGCAGACTTCAGTGAAGAGGACTTATTAGACCTTTCACCCTACAAGTACTCGGTTTCATAAAATGTAAATTAGCAACACCACTACTCACCCAAGTACTTCCACAGTTTCTCCTTTCTCTGCCAGTACAGATATCTTCTCTGCCAGACGTACTGTACTCTCCTTGATCAGAGGCTCCATCTACAACAAAAAGAAATGAATACTTCACTCATACATCGGACACGTGATTAGAGCTAAAGTGTCATCCTCACCAGTTTCATTTTGAGAGTGCTGAAAGCAGGAGAAATGAAATGTCTTCGCTTCCTCCAGTCATCTCCAACAGTGTCGGCTGTGTCAAGGTACAACTTCCCGCCCACTTTGATTTTGAAGCCAGCAGAACTGTCCTACAGTGTAGAATGAGTAGAGCCATCGTATACTACACAACACATGACAGTCTGGGTACACGGGAATTTAGAAAATTCTAAAACAAATTGCGGTGGATTAATGAGAATTAACTGTACATATGGGCACACTACACCACATGGAAGTACGTGAATCACAGATAGTATACCGATATGGAACCACATTCTTGAACATGTCCTCACCACACGATCCACGAACTTGTCAAACTTCTTCACCATCACTTCCTGAATCATGTCCGGATCAGTAACGAACAGAAAAGGTTTGGTACCAATATACAATCTGCATACAGGAGAATAGCATGGTATGTCACAAGTATATAGGATCTGTTGCTATAGATGAGTACACAAACTCTACAAGTCTTAATAACAATACTGTATGGACGGAAAGTTTCGTGAGACAAAACTTTCACGAATCGCTCAATTTCGCAGATATCACAACAAAAAGGTTCTCATTTTCAATGCCCATTTCATTAATTGATTGTCAGAAGATTACATCATTGAGTGTTCACAAATAAAACTTTCGCGAATACCAGTTTCTTCATGAAGTTCGCGAAACATTTAGTCCACAAAATTTTCCCGCTATACGGTAGGGTATAAATATTATAATGCCCATATTAATTATGCAATGTCCACTTTCAACAAAATATATGTACACTATAGTTAAGAAATGGACATGATTACATTTTATATGTCATAAGTCCCTCATTCCCATCCCTAAACCACATATCATAAATATCGGCCGTTGTACATTTCATTGTGTATGAATGTATTCGATTATAATTCATGAGTGGTTTAGCGAGGTTAAATGTTTCTGTCACATATAGGGAGACAGATCGAAGTTGCCCATGTTTTTTGCATGTAATATTCACAATTTTGGTCCAGATACAAGTTCTTTGAAGGAGAATTGTCAATTAGTCTTACACATAAATTGTTAATCGTGCACATTGATGAAAGTAGGCCAGTGTATGCTACAAAATAAGGTAAGTGATGTATCTAACAATCGGCTAAATGGTGAGTGATACGTAAAGAAATCTACGCAGTTTTCTCAGGATCCTCGATAGATGGCTGACAAGTACGTATCTCAAAACAAATCAAACGTATATCTAAAATTTCTATTTGGCGATTTTTCAATTCCCTCCATGTTATTTTAGGGTACGTTGCTCCTTATGTCATTTGGTACACCGAGATGGGCAGCATTTCAACGTCCATTTTTATCAGCCATTTTTCCTCTACGACCTACATCATAGTGAGGTTCTGAACTTGCTCACAACTAGTATTATTATGCAACCACTTCAGCTAGGTACACCCGTAGGTACAAAGACATGCATGTGAACACATTATCGCGATTTCTTACCCACTGTTGGGTCCATATGATTTCACGAGGTGTGAGCTCAAAGCCATCATGTCACCCTAGTTAGGGTTGAAGACATAGCTGTGTAGTTCATACAAAAGCTCAAATTACTTGTAGATAATAATTATAATTGCTTGCCTCAAATTTATGTACCAGAACCAAACTTCCAATAAACGAGTTCGGTTTGGGTCCTGGGATGCCCTGACTTGTGAAGTAACTGTACGGTGCATGTCCATATCTGCAGGAAGAATACTATACTGTATACAGTATACTATACTAGCTAGAATACATACATGGATATTCTGTGGCAGGATGGGATTGTCACAATACTCTGCAATTTACTGAGTTCACTACAGAGCAACAATATCATTTTCTTTCAGGAACTATACATGACCTAATTCATAAACAGCCAAACATTCTACATACTGAGTGAGGTTTGCTATTGTTAGTATTATAATACAGTCAAACCTGCGTGGAGAACCACTTCCCTATAGAAAGTTCACCTGCCTAAAAAAAGGATACCTCAACATAGGTACGTACATACATGCATGTCATTCGTTTACACTCATTTCAATCAAACACCAAATCCAACAACAACCAAGTATCAAAATTTTAACAGTAGTTTAGTGGAATATTTTAATCATTAGTAACTCATATTTTGTCCATAATTATAACTATTTTCGCATGTTGCTTTTTCCTTTCTGTTCTGCTGTGTAATTTGTTGTTGAAATAATAATATTATTATCGAATTTATAATTTTTTAATTTCATTAAGTATTTATTATTTAGAGTATAAGTATATACAGTTCTTACGTACGTACATGTATATATGTCAATAATATAATTTTAAATATATTTATTCCTTCAGTAATAGGGTTAAATTTATTATCATTGCATGTTTTTGCTTATTTTGTCCTAATTTCTGTCCTAATTATCCACTACTTGTAAAGTAGCCTATGGCTAAAGGCCTTTTCAGTTTGAATAAGTTTCCTCAACGTTTACCTCAACACATCCCACTTTCTCGATACTACAGCCATCGTGGTCGGAAGTGAGGCACCAGTGGCAAACACATTAGTCCACGCTGCACATGAGAACCCAGAGGTGACTGTATTAGACAGCTAGGTTTCAAAATCGCCATATCATATGTCTCACCAGACTCTGAGGATTAATGGTCTTACTTAGCTATACGAGGCCAGATACGCAATCGTTTCTCTTCCATTAATTGGAGTAATAACAAGTGTGAACAAATAATATTATTATTTTCATAATCTACGTATGGTTTCTCCGCACAACTGTGATAAGAAGGTCTTAGTGACCTTAGGATCTGTGGATCAACACACTCCTAGCAACTTTCACAATTGAGCCTTTACCGAGAGATAGTAGCCTCACCTGTAGTAGATGTAGATTGAACACAGGAGTACCAACAAAGTTATTAGGCCGTAGGTACTGAAAAGTAGAGAGAAAGGATCCATCGATTCTCTGGTGCCCGTGTATTTGGGTGCACGTCGAAGACCAAACTCTATACCGTATACGCCTGCATATCTGAGAATACAGAAACTAGTCTGGCGTAGCCGACCATAGATCCGCCATTTTATTTTGTTAGGGGCTATAATATTATAGGTTATTAATTTTATAGAAAGCGTGGAGATAATTTTACTATAGAAAATGAGACTAATGTTGAGATCATGCTATTATGAAGTAAGAAAATGAAGGGAGCTCGTGAATATTTGGAATAGATGTCATGCAGTCTATATAGTTGATCTCTCAATCTCTGCGGTGGAAGTTGACGTACAATCCATTCTTTGGCTTCAGAACAATTCCCACTTCAATTCCCAGCGGGTCCAACAATTAAGTGATATCACAACAATACATTAATTAAAAGTGGAAATACATACAATATAATATTATTATGCACAATACATACAAATGAGAGTAAATTGCATGATACTAACAAATGTGCAATATAATAGTAATTTACTACGTTTCATAAAAAATTATTTACTATAATGATACTTGATAATTTGACAATTAATATTCAATAAACATACAAGATACAACATCAATATCTGTACTGATATGTACACTCAGGCCCATACATTGACTGTCACATAACAAGGGATACAGAGCATACAAAGAGATGCGAAGTGTTTCATTACTTAGTTCACATCTCCAACTAGATTTGTTGAAAATATCAGGGTGACACGCCCCATCTCCCACGAGATATGCAGGATGGTGCTAAGTGCATTTTTCCCTATTCTCCCCCATACATTGACTGTGGTGCTATGGCCAAAATTTGGCCATAGCACCACCTTGAATAACAAGGGTTACAGAGAACACAAAGTGATGGGAAGTGTTTCATAACTTAGTTCACATCTCCAACTAAATTTGTTGAAAATATCAGGGCGACACACCCCATGTCCCACGAGATATGCAGGATGGTGCTATGGCCAAAATTTGGCCATACCACCACCTTGAATAACAAGGGTTAAAGAGCACACAAAGTGATGCGAAGTGTTTCATAACTTAGTTCACATCTCCAACTAGATTTGTTGAAAGTATCAGGGCGACACACTCCCTCTCCCACGAGATATGCAGGATGGTGCTAAGTGTATTTCTTCCCTATTCTCCCCCCACACATTGACTGTGGTGCTATGGCCAAAATTTGGCCATATCACCACCATGAATAACAAAGGTTACAGAGAACACAAAGTGATGGGAAGTGTTTCATAACTTAGTTCGCATCTCCAACTAGATTTGTTGAAAATATCAGGGCGACACGCCCCCTCTCCCACGAGATATGCAGGATGGTGCTAAGTGCATTTTTTCCCTATTCTCCCCCATACATTGACTGTGGTGCTATGGCCAAAATTTGGCCATACCACCACCTTGAATAACAAGGGTTAAAGAGCACACAAAGTGATGGGAAGTGTTTCATAACTTAGTTCGCATCTCCAACTAGATTTGTTGAAAATATCAGGGCGACACGCCCCCTCTCCCACGAGATATGCAGGATGGTGCTAAGTGCATTTTTTCCCTATTCTCCCCCATACATTGACTGTGGTGCTATGGCCAAAATTTGGCCATACCACCACCTTGAATAACAAGGGTTAAAGAGCACACAAAGTGATGCGAAGTGTTTCATAACTTAGTTCACATCTCCAACTAGATTTGTTGAAAGTATCAGCCTGAGGGCGACACACCCCCTCTCCCACGAGATATGCAGGATGGTGCTATGGTCAAAACTTGGCCATAGCACCACCTTGAATAACAAAGGTTACAGAGCATACAAAGAGATGCGAAGTGTTTCATAACTTAGTTCACATCTCCAACTAGATTTGGTGAAAATATCAGGGTGACACGCCCCATCTTCCACGAGATATGCAGGATGGTGCTAAGTGCATTTTTTCCCTATTCTCCCCCATACATTGACTGTGGTGCTATGGCCAAAATTTGGCCATACCACCACCTTAAATAACAAGGGTTAAAGAGCACACAAAGTGATGCGAAGTGTTTCATAACTTAGTTCACATCTCCA
The DNA here is from genome assembly GCA_964020155.1 of Chondrilla cf. caribensis. NCBI lineage: Eukaryota > Metazoa > Porifera > Demospongiae > Chondrillida > Chondrillidae > Chondrilla > Chondrilla cf. caribensis. The sequence goes on along the minus strand of OZ026546.1, from coordinate 970,754 downwards.
ACTAGATTTGGTGAAAGTATCAGGGCGACACACTCCCTCTCCCACGAGATATGCAGGATGGTGCTAAGTGTATTTCTTCCCTATTTTCCCCCACACATTGACTGTGGTGCTATGGCCAAAATTTGGCCATAGCACCACTTTAAATAACAAGGGTTACAGAGTACACAAAGTGATGGGAAGTGTTTCATAACTTAGTTCACATCTCCAACTAGATTTGTTGAAAATATCAGAGCGACACGCCCCCTCTCCCACGAGATATGCAGGATGATGCTATGGCCAAAATTTGGCCATAGCACCACCATGAATAACAAAGGTTACAGAGAACACAAAGTGATGGGAAGTGTTTCATAACTTAGTTCGCATCTCCAACTAGATTTGTTGAAAATATCAGGGCGACATGCCCCCTCTCCCACGAGATATGCAGGATGGTGCTATGGCCAAATTTTGGCCATAGCATCACTTTGAATAACAAGAGTTACAGAGTACACAAAGTGATGGGAAGTGTTTCATAACTTAGTTCACATCTCCAACTAGATTTGTTGAAAATATCAGGGCAACACGTCCCCTCTCCCACGAGATATGCAGGATGGTGCTAAGTGTATTTTTCCATATTCTCCCCCATACATTGACTGTGGTGCTATGGCCAAAATTTGGCCATAGCACCACTTTGAATAACAAGGGTTACAGAGTACACAAAGTGATGGGAAGTGTTTCATAACTTAGTTCACATCTCCAACTAGATTTGTTGAAAATATCAGGGCGACACGCCCTCTCTCCCACAAGATATGCAGGATGGTGCTAAGTGTATTTCTTCCCTATTCTCCCCCATACATTGAACAAGGGTTACAGAGTACACAAAGTGATGGGAAGTGTTTCATAACTTGGTTCACATCTCCAACTAGATTTTTTGAAAATATCAGGGCGACACGCCCCCTCTCCCACAAGATATGCAGGATGGTGCTATGGCCAAAATTTTGCCATAGCACCACCTTGAATAACAAGGGTTACAGAGAACACAAAGAGATGCGAAGTGTTTCATAACTTAGTTCGCATCTCCAACTAGATTTTTTGAAAATATCGGGGTGACACGCCCCATCTCCCACAAGATATGCAGGATGGTGCCATGGCCAAATTTTGGCCATAGCACCAACTTGAATAACAAGGGATACAGAGCATACAAAGAGATGCGAAGTGTTTCATAACTTAGTTCACATCTCCAACTAGATTTGTTGAAAATATCAGGGTGACACGCCCCATCTCCCACGAGATATGCAGGATGGTGCTAAGTGCATTTCTTCCCTATTCTCCCCCATACATTGACTGTGGTGCTATGGCCAAAATTTGGCCATAGCATCACTTTGAATAACAAGGGTTACAGAGTACACAAAGTGATGGGAAGTGTTTCATAACTTAGTTCACATCTCCAACTAGATTTGTTGAAACTATCAGGGCGACACACCCCATCTCCCACAAGATATGCAGGATGGTGCTAAGTGTATTTTTCCATATTCTCCCCCATACATTGACTGTGGTGCTATGGCCAAAATTTGGCCATAGCACCACTTTGAATAACAAGGGTTACAGAGTACACAAAGTGATGGGAAGTGTTTCATAACTTAGTTCACATCTCCAACTAGATTTTTTGAAAATATCGGGGTGACACGCCCCATCTCCCACGAGATATGCAGGATGGTGCTATGGCCAAATTTTGGCCATAGCACCACCTTGAATAACAAGGGATACAGAGCATACAAAGAGATGCGAAGTGTTTCATAACTTAGTTCACATCTCCAACTAGATTTGTTGAAAATATCAGGGTGACACGCCCCATCTCCCACGAGATATGCAGGATGGTGCTAAGTGCATTTCTTCCCTATTCTCCCCCATGCATTGACTGTGGTGCTATGGCCAAAATTTGGCCATAGCACCACTTTGAATAACAAGGGTTACAGAGTACACAAAGTGATGGGAAGTGTTTCATAACTTAGTTCACATCTCCAACTAGATTTGTTGAAAATATCAGGGCGACACACCCCATCTCCCACAAGATATGCAGGATGGTGCTAAGTGCATTTTTCCCTATTCTCCCCCATACCTACGTACATTGACTGTGGTGCTATGGCCAAATTTGGATATACGTAGCACCACCTTGAATAACAAGGGTTACAGAGCACACCAAGTGATGCGAAGTGTTTCATAACTTAGTTCACATCTCCAACTAGATTTGTTGAAAATATCAGGGTGACACGCCCCATCTCCCACGAGATATGCAGGATGATGCTAAGTGCATTTCTTCCCTATTCTCCCCCATACATTGACTGTGGTGCTATGGCCAAAATTTGGCCATAGCACCACTTTGAATAACAAGGGGTACAGAGTACACAAAGTGATGGGAAGTGTTTTATAACTTAGTTCACATCTCCAACTAGATTTGTTGAAAGTATCAGAGCGACACGCCCCCTCTCCCACGAGATATGCAGGATGGTGCTATGGCCAAATTTTGGCTATAGCACCACCTTGAATAACAAGGGATACAGAGCTTACAAAGAGATGCGAAGTGTTTCATAACTTAGTTCACATCTCCATTGGCAACTAGATTTTTTGAAAATATCGGGGTGACACGCCCCCTCTCCCACGAGATATGCAGGATGGTGCTAAGTGTATTTTTTCCCTATTCTCCCCCATACATTGACTGTGGTGCTATGGCCAAAATTTGGCCATAGCACCACCTTTAATAACAAGGGATACAGAGCATACAAAGAGATGCAAAGTGTCTCATAACTTAGTTCACATCTCCAACTAGATTTGTTGAAAATATCAGGGTGACACGCCCCCTCTCCCACGAGATATGCAGGATGGTGCTAAGTGCACTTTTTCCCTATTCTCCCCCATACATTGACTGTGGTGCTTATGAAACACTTCGCATCTCTTTGTGTGCTCTGTGTCCCTTGTTATTCAAATTTTGGCCATAGCACCACAGTCAATGTATGAGGGAGAATAGGGAAAAAATGCACTTAGCACCATCCTGCATATCTCGTGGGAGATGGGGCATGTCACCCTGATATTTTCAACATATCTAGTTGGAGATGTGAAGTAAGTTATGAAACACTTCGCATCTCTTTGTATGCTCTGTATCCCTTGTTATTCAAGGTGGTGATATGGCCAAATTTTGGCCATAGCACCACAGTCAATGTACAGACACACATAATAAGCACCTTTGTCTCTGGAGACAACTCAATCTTGAAGTTCCTGACAATCTCAATGAGAGCCATTTTAGCTTCCATCAGTGCAAACATCATTCCAACACAGTTTCTAGGTCCATAACCAAATGGAAGGTATACAAGCACAAGGATGACGTTTGGCCTTCTCCTCTGCTGTGAACCTGTACATATGCAGAAAATATTAACATAAAAAGAAGAATAGACTCTGAATAAAACTTGAAATATACTAAGACCTATATATGTACGGACATAACATGTACACACACCACATAGAAATATAGTATCAAGAAGTTACTGTCCATTACCATGGTAATAGTACAATAGCAATTTGTACCACCGTGACATCATCATAAGTGCACACTGTCAGGTATGTACATGTATTGTGGTTGAGTGAACATTGAGAGTTGGAACACATACTCACAAATATATTATGTGGTGACCAGGTCAGTGTGCATGAATTATAGTTGGTGGAGAGTTTGAGGCTTTAGCTTTGGGAATAAGGGGTCATTGTGAACACATCACTAAACACAAACTGGACCTGGGCAATGTCCCTGACTCAAGCTACATACATTTTTAAATTTCTCAACAAAATCCTGGCAATCGAGAGAGACATAACATAACCCTGTGTCTATGGGCTAGTTGCAAACATTCACATGTGCCACGTAGGCATCTACAAAATATGCACATGTACTAACACTCACACACACTCACCGCTCTGGAATGAATTTCTCGGGTTCTGGCCAGAGATCTGGATTCTTGTGAATATCATAAATCGGAATGAACACTTGTACCCCATTCTTGATGGTAACCCCGTTGATAACACATTCTTCATTGCACAGACAAAGAGTTCTGTAGTGAGAGGAAATGCACAATAATGAATACAAATTTTAAGATATGCTCATTGACAAGAAGTGTTTGGCAACATTGCTTCGGGGTCACAGTAGGATAATACCCATGCATGCATATCGTTGGATATCATACTGTATTTAGTGTAAATCATTTTATACAAGTTTACTATTGCAACTTAGACAACAAAAAGTAGAATTGGATTTTGAACATAATCAGCCGGTCCATGTCCACAGTACTGGAATCTGCTAATCTCATACATGATTATGAGCCTCAGATTGTAATATATGTTATATTGCAAATGGTGGCCGAGAAGGGTCACACAGACGGACCTTACAAGAGTTGAGAAACAATGCACGGGCCGAAAAATGATGCACGAGCGAGACGTATAGAGTAATCTCGGGTATTTTAGGACAGAGACCATAATTACAGTTGGATATGGGAAATTTCCAGGACTAGTACAATTATGTGTGCAGTGTAATCTTTGAACTTTCATCACTAGGTGGCGTCGATATTGTGTACCAAATGTGTGGGTTTCAGATAAAAGTAACTATTCTCCTGGATGTGCACCTACTTTATTAAACAGCTGAATGACGAAGGATTCCTTGTATAATACCATGTAACCGGAAATATTGGCAGAAAGAATATTTGGCGGTATGTCGATTTTTAGGGTATTGGCGGTGTGCACTTGCCTTTCTCCATGAAATCGGCAGACGAGTCAAGATCCAGACAGGTGATCAATCATCAACCTATTATCTTCTACAACAAATCTCCATTGCAATTCAGCGAAGAAATGTAGAATCCGTTCTGACTCGGAACTATGAGTCATTCTTCTGCCGATTCGTCGCTATTCTTTTGATTTTATTGATGTAATATCATTATTATAATTATTATATTTATTATATAATTACATTATATATTGTTATATATTTATTTTATTTAATTGTAAAATATGTGAGTATATACACAATTTATGCGTATTTTATTGTAAATATGTGTGTAATAATACTATGACTTGTTAAGTTTTATTTCTTTGTGTCCTTTCTGTTTCAGAATCTGTCAATTACTAAATTTGTCCATTCCTGTATTTCAATTGCTATTTACTATTCACCAATACCATCACTTATCCCTCATCATTTAATTCTAATTTACTATATTTCATTTTATTTTTTCACCTGTATATATTTATTAGTCACTTGTATATATTATATAATATAATATTTTTGGACAGTGTATGTATTTGACTGGTGACCCTGTAAAGTAGCCTTCCTGGCTAAGTGGTCTACCAGTACAATAACACCTGATAACCTGATCAGTCAGACTGTTATTGTGCCAATTTGAACTTCGAAATCTTATTTCTGTATTTGTACCATGCACACTACATCGCTATGCCACATTGGCATTTGATGTTGGATTATCAAAATTGAACAAAGGTGTCATCCCTATAGTAGACATTTTATACTGTGAGATATTGTCACAACTGTTTTCATATACACGTGCACATTACAATGCCATTTATTTCAGATTCAGGACAAACTTACTCGATCTTATACAATTCATGCGAAATGTAAATGCCATGACATCAGATATTCATAATCATTTGAATAAGTAATATGTGGCCAACTTACATAATGTCAGGATATTGAGGATCCCATGCACACTCAGATAACTGACAACAAACATGTTATGATATGGAGTCTACTTACTGGAATAGTTTTCTGTCAGAGATTTTTAACTATTGACCAGTTGTAAAGATATGATCCATCAGCCGTTCCATCAGTCACAAGTCAGCCTCGTGGTGGGAGGTACCAGTGCACTTTTTCCATCAATGTTCACTCGTATTCGTTCTGGGCGAGTCTTAGAGCAATGGTAATGGAATGTTTCCAAAGTGGAGCATGGATTCAGTAAACAAAAGTTCATTATAGTCTTAAAGGCCCACATTAAACGATTCTCACTTCCCCAAGTTGCCATTTCATAGTCAATTTCTTCAAAGACGGTTTCATTGATTTGTTCCACAAGGTTTATCATAAAGGCATCGTGAGATCCAACATATGGTTTATTGCACGCTGCTGCATTAGTGGTACAGTTTCCCTCTGGTGAGTTATGTCTCGTTAATGCATACATTATCTTCTGCTTACCCATTTCCGTTACGTTGATCTTATCGAACCCTTTTCCAAGATAAATATCTCCATTTGCAAACATAACAGTTTCATTCACAAGATTGTCGGAGATATATTGAAAAGCGTCCTTCATTTTCGGTTCCCTGCCGATTTCGTGGATATGTATCTTCCACATCCAGCTTCCAAGTCCTTCTTTTCTTAAAATATTACTCAGCGTTGTTCCGTTTTCAGCTAGCAAATGTACCATTTCCACATGCGAATGATTCAAGTTCTTTTGAAGTGCGAATAATTCCTCTTGAACCCTCTGGAGAAAAGCGGCTTTAGAATTCTGTTTGTCTTCATCTCCCTGAGTTTTGCGATTACGTAGCGTCAGACTGTGGTAGTAAGTAACAATGTGCATTGTGTAATCCGTTGGTGGAATAGATCTATCAGTAACCGTGGAAGAGCGGTGTACTTCTCCCGTCACAGACTTTGCAGTATTCGGAGACAACTGATCGCCAATCGGATTCTGACTGCCTTCTGGGGTCACGGTAGACTGCGAAGTGATCGTAATTGAATAATCTGAACTTGGACGCTTGAAAAAACCGAATATCTGAATCCCTGTGATAATTACTATGACTAAAAGCGCTGGAACACAGAGTGATTTCTTTCTGATGTGACGTACCATTTTGCTCTCACTATTAAAGCACGAATTTTGTCGCTAGGAAAATTTGGCGCCCTTCAGGATATCACTATGCAAACTTTATACAATTCCGACGTCGCCGGGGTGTACCTATTTGGAGTGACGGCTCACTATTTCCGGACAAATCCATTTCCGAAAACTAGGACACGCGTAGCTAGGTTTCCGATCCGATCGTCCCTCTCCAGTGAAATTCTATAGTCGCCCTCGATCTATCAATGTGATAGATTAGATTTCTGTGATTTCTATTTCTTAAGTTTCGTTTCGTTGATAGGTCGGTTGGAGGTAAACGGGTTTCATTCGATATCTATACGTTCGAATTCGATGGTATAGTCTATTATGTTTGCAATTTCAAACTTCATCTACTGATTACAGAGAACTTATACACATTGTGCATATTAATGAACAATGGACCACATCAAGGAAAAAGCCCATCAAAAATATATATTTGAGATCATCTCTAGGTGTCATTCACTGTGTACGCATGCCAACAAGTCCGAAGAAGACACGGTGCACACTGTAAAAGCACTGGTGGGAATATTCCACCATTACTGGTGGATTTGATGAATGTGTCATCACCTGCTCAAATATTGTCATGGTTGTTATTGGTGATGAGACAAAATGAATGCAACACAGTATAGCATGGCAAGAATGTACATACTTTGTGTGCGTCCAGGGGAGGTGGTGGCCATGGTGTATGGTTGGTCTACAATGTGCCACATAGTATACAAACAAACATATACATACACACAGTCTACCACAACAATTCTTGACAATAGGGTGATACATACATACAATTTAAAATTTATCATCATATTATGGTATATACCTACAGTACTAGAATCCATTAATCTCATACATGGATATAGCCTCAGATTGTATGTATCATCAATAGTGGTGATACACTGTAAAAATATTTGTGGTAATATCCCATTTTTATCAGCAGATTTGATAAATTGCATAAATCATCATAATATTATTATGCATGCTTATTATTGTCATAGTTGCTATAGGTGACAGGACAAAAGGAATAGTAGGAAGCAAGCATAGCAACAATGTACATATTTATTAATTTTATCTGTGTGTGTGGGGGGGGGGGGGGGAGTTGGTTTGTAATTTGCCTGGTCAATATATGGGAACGTGTGTATGCAAATAAGGTTACACCAGCCATACATGAATATGTAAATACTTCACCACAATATATACATTTGTCCACCATATCACGCATGGCACGATAGATATGTATGTTAGCATTCTCCTCAGACAACCACTTCCGCCCCCGCATTTGAATTACTTGGATTCAGAAGAACCTTCGCTGAAGTTATCACATTCGTTGGAGCTTCAGCACACGAATTATAGCCCAAATTCTAATTGTCGGCGTTCGAAATCGCCATCATTATTTCACACAATATAAATTCATTGTTGCCGTTACGCATAGGAACACATTATATTATTATTATTATTATTATTATTATTATTATTATTATTATTATTATTATTATTATAATGATGTGTGGTACTTATCATAAAATAATGATAAGTAATGATACAATTATTACACTCATATATCAGGGTATCAGGGTATCAGGGTGCAGGGTATCTTATTTAACCTGGGGAACCATTAGCCATGGGCTACTATAAGTGGCACCCAGAAAAGGAAAGTAAGTACATAAAAAGAACAGAAAAACCACGAGTATAAAATATCATACAAAAATCATAGACTCATAGAATATAGAGTGTAGAATATAGAATAATAGAAAAGAATATAGAATATAGAATATAGAATATAGAATATAGAATATAAAAATTAAAAAGTTTGGTCAATTGCGTTCATTAGAGTCAGTTGAGTACAAAATATATAAAATCAAATTCATGCAAAGACAAAGAAACATGTCAATATTAAGTAATAGGAATTGTAATTGCTACATTTATGAGAAAAAGTCTCTGCAGTGTTTAGAAAAAGCCTCGTAGTCCCTACAAGTCCTAACGCTGGCTGGCAGAGATCTCCAAAGTGAAGCTCCGGCAAAGCTGAATGCCTTTTGGCCAAGGGAAGATTTAGTACAAAGATTAAGCTATATACAATTAAATAGAATATGTGGCGTACAGACATTAATGTATCGTGTGTGCTTGTACTTAGTTATGCATGGGTGATTTTTGTATCTCGCGCTGTATGTCACGTGCTAACATACACCGCATACACGCATGCGCACACAACAGACACGTGTAGCCTGGAGATAGAGTGTAGACTTAGTTGGTTAGAGTGAATGATCAGTTAATTATTGAAGTTTGTTCATTTCGTTCGTGACATCGAGGAAAGTGGCCGCTACGTCTCTCACGGAGTACCACGCCGCCACATTGGTGACCCCTGACGTTCAAGAATATCAGCTATCGTTCAGCTCTACTTCGCGTCTATCGTTTATTGCCTCTATCGCCTGTTGGCTGCGCCGGTTATTGTTTATTGTCTCTTTTACTGCCTATCGTCTGACATCTATTGCCTCTACCTTTTAGCGCCTGTTTCGTCCAGTTATCAGTCTACAGTCTACGGTTTATCGGTCTACAGTTTAGCACATCCTCACCACCGAGGGATGGCAGAACAGTTACCCCAGCCCGAGAACCAACAGCAGGATCAGCCTGTCCCACAGCCCCGTATCGCAGCGGTATCGCTCAAGCTACCACCTTTTTGGCCCGCCGACCCCGCAGTCTGGTTTTTGCAGGTCGAAGCACAATTCACCCTGAAAGGTATCGTGCAGCAGCGTACCAAATTCGACCATGTTATCGCGGTACTCGCTCCGGAAGTGGCAACGGAAGTGAGGGATATTATCCTGAACCCTCCGGGGGACACTCCTTACGACCTATTGAAGGCTGCGCTCATCAAACGGACAGAGGCTTCTGAGCAACGCAAGCTCCAACAGTTGCTCACAGCTGAAGAACTCGGGGACCGAAAACCCTCTCAACTCTTGCGACGTATGCAACAGTTACTCGGGGACGCCGGCCCTCCACCCGAAGGTGCTTTTGTACGGCAGTTGTTTCTTCAGCGGATGCCACCCTCTGTCAGAATGGTGTTGGCTTCAGCCTCCACCACGCTGACTCTACTCCAGTTGGCAGAGATGGCAGACCGTATTCTCGAGGTCGCGAACCCACCCACTATTGCCCCAGTGAGCACACCCGCCACCAGCGATATGAAGCAGCTCACCGACCATCTCACGCGACTTATTGCTGCACTGGACACATCCATCAATCGTTCCCGGGATTCATTCCAAGGAAGTAGTCCATCTCGTCCTTCCTCTCGTCCATCATCTCGTCCATCATCTCGTTCGTCTTCTCGTTCTTCCAGCCCATCTCCTGTGTGTTGGTATCACCGTCGCTTTGGCACCAACGCTCGCAAGTGCAGACCACCCTGCACACAGGCGGGAAACGAGAGGGCCAGCCACTGATGGCGACCAGTGCCACTGGCCGTTCCCGTAGTCGCCTATTCTACATCCAAGATCGCACTTCCGGTTTGAGATTTTTGGTGGATACCGGTGCAGAAGTGAGTGTACTTCCTCCAACTGGCCCATCTAACTCCAGTAGACCCACCGGATACGATCTTAAGGCGGCTAATGGTTCTACCATCGCAACTTTCGGGACACGTTCTCTCACCTTGGATCTAGGACTCCGTCGCTCATTTCGCTGGGTTTTCATTATCGCTAGTGTGAGACACGCTATCTTGGGTGCCGATTTCCTCCATCACTTCGGACTTTCCGTGGATGTCAGGACATCTAGTCTCATTGACACCCTTACGCAACTGCAGGTTAATGGTATCTCTACTACGACAACATCTGCATCGCCAACTCTACCGTGTCTCGACTCCAACGACCCCTACGCATCTGTGCTCGCCGAGTTTCCTAACATCCTTCGTCCGCGCGCCCCGGAACAGCCCATCCAGCATTCGGTCACCCATCATATCCACACCACTGGACCACCAGTTTCTGCTCGCCCTCGTCGCTTGCCCCCAGATCGTCTACGTGCAGCAAAGCAAGAGTTCAACCACATGCTAGATTTAAGTGTCATCCGCCCTTCGTCTAGTTGCTGGTCGTCACCACTTCACATGGTTCCCAAGCCCTCCGGGGACTGGCGCCCTTGTGGAGACTATCGGGCACTGAATCGCATTACGGAGCCGGATCGTTATCCCATCCCACACATTCAGGATTTCGCTTCATCTCTTAATGGAGCCACAGTCTTCTCCAAAATCGATTTAGTGCGCGCTTACCACCAGATACCGGTTGAGCCATCCGACATCCCGAAGACAGCCATCACCACGCCCTTTGGTTTATTCGAATTCACCAGCATGCCGTTTGGTTTACGTAACGCAGCCCAGACCTTTCAGCGTTTTATGGACCAGGTGCTTCGTGGACTTCCTTTTGCCTATGACTATATCGACGACATCCTAGTTGCTAGTGCTACAGAGGAAGAACACCTGGAACATCTACGTGAAGTCTGCCGCCGCCTTGACGCCAACGGTATAGTCATCAATCCGAAGAAGTGTGTACTCGGTGTCACTTCATTAGAGTTCCTCGGACATCAAGTGGACAGGCATGGTATCCGGCCTCTGGAGGAGAAGGTTGACGCTGTACGCCATTTCCCACAACCGACATCTCAGAAGAAGTTACGCCAGTTTCTCGGATTAGTCAACTTCTACCATCGTTTTATCCCGGGATGTGCGCGTATTCTCCAACCCCTTCACAGCTTGCTGACTGGATCCTCCAAGAGTGACCGGTGCCTTGTCTGGACTCCTGACGCTGAAGCAGCCTTTACTCGTGTCAAGGAAACCCTCGCGGACGCCACTCTTCTCGTCCACCCGCAGTCTGATGCCCCGACTTGTCTGATCACTGATGCCTCCGACACCGCTGTCGGTGCAGTTCTACAGCAGCGCATCGATTCAGTTTGGTCTCCACTTGCCTACTTCTCCCGGAAGCTGTCACCTGCCGAAACCAGGTACAGTACGTTCGATCGCGAACTACTGGCGGTATACCTGGCAATCAAGCACTTCCGACACTTTATCGAGGGGAGGCAATTTTTCGTCATCACAGACCACAAACCACTCACATTTGCGCTCGCTTCACAGTCTAAGAACCATTCGCCTCGACAGATCCGACATCTAGATTTTATCAGCCAGTTTACATCAGACATCCGTTTCCTCAGGGGAACCTCCAACACTGCTGCTGATGCTCTATCCCGAGTAGAAGTAGATGCTCTCTGTGCACCATTGAGCTCAACTCCATCTATTGATTACGCCGCCATGGCTCGCGCGCAACAGGACGATCCGGACTTACCGAATTCAGCAGACTCATCACTCCAGCTCCATCAGATACCGTTACCGACTGCTGACGTTACTTTGCTCTGCGACATGAGCACAGGCACACCGCGCCCTTACGTGCCACAGCCGTTTCGACGCGCTGTTTTCGACGCCTTGCATTCCCTGTCTCATCCAGGAATTCGCGCCACGCAACGCTTAGTTACTGCCCGTTACGTTTGGCCCGGAATCAATGCTGACGTCCGCCGTTGGGCCCGCTCGTGTCTACAATGCCAGCGCACCAAGGTGCATCAACATACAGTCACTCCTCCTGGTACTTTCTCAGTTCCTGATGCTCGCTTCGATCATGTCCACCTTGACATCGTGGGACCATTTCCTACTTGTAAAGGATATTCGTATCTACTTACTTGTGTGGATCGCTTTACTCGATGGCCCGAAGCCATTCCACTTGTTGACATCACAGCATCCACAGTCGCCCACGCTTTCATTTCTGGCTGGATTGCCCGTTTTGGAACACCATCCACCATCACCACTGATCGTGGTGCCCAATTCGAATCCGAATTGTGGAATCAGCTCATGCGCCTGCTCGGAACCACTCGAATTAGAACCACAGCGTATCACCCTGCCGCCAATGGCCTCGTTGAACGCCTACATCGTCAGCTCAAAGCTGGCTTGAGCACTGCGCCGCGCAATCAGTGGATGGACACACTGCCTCTCGTTCTTCTAGGACTCAGGTCTGCTTTTAAGGAAGACCTACAGTGCACCACCGCCGAGTTAGTGTACGGAACCACATTGCGCCTCCCAGGAGAGTTTTTCGACACCACAAGCAACAGTACCCTACCCGACCAGCACGCTTATGTATCACGTCTACGCAACACCATGCAACACATCCAGCCCGTGCCCACATCACATCATGCTACTCGTTCTACACATGTAAGTAAGGATTTATCTACTTGTACGCACGTTTTTATTCGTCACAATGCCATCCGGAAGTCGCTACAGCCACCATATGATGGACCATTTAAAGTCATCAAACGAGCCACCAAGTTTTACACCATCTTGGTTAATGGTCATCAGCAGACAATATCACTTGATAGACTCAAGCCGGCTCACATCGACAACCCTCCATCTAACACATCATCTGCGCCTGTGTTACCGGCCGTTACACCCACTCACCAGTCTTCGCCGCTACCACCTCAACAGCCAGCAAGACAGACCAGATCGGGTCGCCACGTCCATTTTCCGGACCGATATGTCGCAGCCACCTATGAATTCTAACACTTATCGTTCACTGGTTGCTCACTGGGGGGGGAGTACTGTGGCGTACAGACATTAATGTATCGTGTGTGCTTGTACTTAGTTATGCATGGGTGATTTTTGTATCTCGCGCTGTATGTCACGTGCTAACATACACCGCATACACGCATGCGCACACAACAGACACGTGTAGCCTGGAGATAGAGTGTAGACTTAGTTGGTTAGAGTGAATGATCAGTTAATTATTGAAGTTTGTTCATTTCGTTCGTGACATCGAGGAAAGTGGCCGCTACGTCTCTCACGGAGTACCACGCCGCCACAAATACACATAAGTTATGCATATATAATATAATTTTACAATTAAATATTATAATGATAATTACAGTAATAATAAAAAGATAGTTTTGCACAAAAGAGATCATATACTCATGCTTCCTTGATATTGTGTATTATGGCATAACCAGACGCTTCCCCCTCAGGATATGTTGTCGGTATCGAAACAGCGTGCAGTCCTTCACTTGACCAAGGGCACTTGTATACTCACTCACCTGCAGTATATGTACAGAGAACACAGCAGTACTAACAGTGTGATGAGACCGTAAGTACTGAAAAGAACCGACAGAGAATCCATTTTTCGAAACTAGAAACATACGAGTTAATATACGTAATGCACACGAGTATTGAGCATAACTGCACAGACGGAGGAATGATTCATGTTATATTATAGGAATTATAAATAAAAGCCCTCTTTAGTGTGGGACATGGCATATGTGGTATTTCAAACTGATAACATTTGTTCTACACCTAGCTGGGGTCGTGGACTAAATAAAACAAGTAATTCGAGTTTAAAAACTCGTGGGACTGCCGCCCCCCGCACTCGAATTACTTGGCGTCTTTGTTAGGTTTAGAAGAACCTTCGCTGAAGTTATTACGTTCGGCGGAGCTTCAGCGCACGAATTCTAGCCCAATTTCAAATTGTCAGCGTTCGAAATCGGCCATCTTTATTTCCCGCAATATAAATTCTAATATAAATTCATTGTTGCGGTTATGCGTAGGAACACATATTATATATATATATAATATCGGACGAGCGTTACATACCGGAAGTCGAAATGAAAACAATATAGGGGCTGCCACAGGCAGCCCCTAATTATGAAGCACTCACCATCTCCATGGATATGTGACCTGTAACCCTATAGTAACTGTTGTAACTTGGAAAAATCTAAAAAAATTAATATTTTCAATGTCTGCAGCTGGGAGAATATAGCGCTATATATTACAATATATAGCACCTTCTGGCATAGTGCTCATGATGGATCAAAGGAGCATGTTACGTACGTAGACGTTGACCAGACCTATATAGTTAGTTGTGTAAACTGAATTACTTTTATATCTACAACAACAATATAATGCAGAATATTATCATTATAATTGTATAAAACTTGATTAAAATTGTATTGTGGACAATTCATTCATGGATGCGTTCATTACTAAAATTAACAAACTCAGTATTATACGTAGAAAGTGATGTACACATTTCTTCCAAGATTACAGTCTAACTTAAAACAAAAGTAATTATAGCGAACATAATATGCTAAACAAAGCATGAAAACTAATAAAGTATGTTAATAACTATTTTTATACTAATATGTAGTTTGTCTATAGAATTTCTGCAAGCGCAATACAAACTATCCTCATAAAGTACAGAGTAAAGGTATTCCATATATGGCATCACTCTCTATGGCTGAAGGTGACATGAAGTCCATTCTTTGGTTTCACAATGGCACCATATTCCAACTCCAAGGGTTCCTGAATACAAGGATAAAAGCAGTTTGTATTATGACGTCAGTTGACATGCTAAGCCTTAATAGATTGATGTTCATTTTTCAGACAATTACGCACCTCACTAGTTGGCAAAATAACTGCAACTGTTGATTAATACAATGTCATTACATATAATTTCAAATGCACTGTATCTACAATAATTAGTTGAATCATCCTACCTGGACCTTGGACCTAGTCCCCATCCCTAGCCCATCCTGCCTCTCACACAGTTTTTGTGTGAGTGTACATATGGATTGTGTGTACATATCTGTACTGATATGTACACACAATCCATATGACATTGTACAGACACGAATAATAAGCACCTTTGTCTCTGGAGACAACTCAATCTTGAAGTTCCTGACAATCTCAATGAGAGCCATTTTAGCTTCCATCAGTGCAAGCCTCATTCCAACACAGTTTCTAGGTCCAAGACCAAATGGAAGGTAAGCACAAGGATGATGCTTAGCCTTCTCCTCTGCTGTGAACCTGTGTATATGTAGTAATATCAATAAATTATTATCCTGAATATATGAAGGTGGAATAAGTAAAATAAGGGCACATGTTATATGTACAAATGTAAACATGTAAACACACAAAACATAACACACATAAATAAACAAACAAATTGAATGTACACTCATAAACAAATTAAATGCACATATATAAACATGTACCTACACACATATAAACAAAACGTATATACTTAAACATGTAAACACATGAACGAAATGTACACAATAAACAAGTACTCACACCACATAGAAATAGTAATGACTCAAAAAGTAACTGTCCATTGCCATGGTAATAGTACAATAGCAATTTCTACCACCATGACATCATCATAAGTACACAGGTATGTACATGTATTGTGATTGAGTGAACATTGAGGGTTGGAACACTTGCCTACAAAGTGCAATATGTGGTGACCAGGTCAGTGTGTATGAATT
Organism: Chondrilla cf. caribensis; assembly: GCA_964020155.1. Taxonomy (NCBI): domain Eukaryota; kingdom Metazoa; phylum Porifera; class Demospongiae; order Chondrillida; family Chondrillidae; genus Chondrilla; species Chondrilla cf. caribensis. Next base: position 954,564 of record OZ026546.1, on the reverse strand, counting down.
AGAGTTGGTGGAGAGTTTGAGGCTTCAGCTTTGGGAGTAAGGGGTCATTGTGAGCACATCACTGAACACCATCTGAACTACATTACTATACAGTGCAACTTGCTTAGTAATCACTGGGGTTAGTACATACTCCTGGTTAGTGAGTACACCTCACTCAGTCCCTAGCTCATGTCAACCAATACTGATAGTAAGTACCTCTGATAAGAAGTACAGATTTGGTGTGCCCTTCAAGATACTTACTAAGCAAGTTTGACTGTACATCAAACTGTAGTTTGAATATGTCCCTTACGTAAGCTACACACAATCATTACTCTGAGGGAAATGTTGAAAGACAGAGAGACATTACATAACCCTATGTCTATGGACTAGTTGTGAACATTCATGTGTGTCATGTTGACATCTGCAAATTATGTACACGTACTAACACCCACACACACTCACCGCTCTGGGATGAATTCCTCAGGTTCTGGCCAGAGATCTGGATTCTTGTGGACGCCTGTAAACGGAATGAACACTTGTACCCCATTCTTGATGGTAACTCCGTTGATAACACATTCTTCATTACACAGACGAAATGTTCTGTCATGAGAGAAGATGAAAAATATCAAATACAATGTTTAGACTAGCTGGTTAGTAAGTAGATCAAAGGGAAAGTGTATTCATATCTGTTGATGACACATTCTTTATTGCACAGCTGATAGTTCTGACAGTTCCACCATGAGAGGAAATTTAAGCAAACTTTAGACTAGCAATAACGTTGTTAGTAAGAATATTAAAAAGAAATTTAAAGTGTATTCCATCTGCACTGAGAATACACTGTTTGATTGGTTCCATTAGCCTTTCAACCAAGGTTTATGCAGTTTTATATGCATACATGCTACATATTAGTTGCAGCCTGCCCTCCATGAATCAATTATCACCTTGTTCACAGCTGGGGCACACCTAGACAGGCTACTACTATTACTACGTACATACAACACAATTGATAGCAGCTCTTGACCACACCCACACATTACACAACGCAATAGGGTCATGTACATATTATGTGTGCATGTCTCTCCACACACATTCCAGGCAATCATGAAGAAACTATGACACTACTGTAACAGTGAATATGCGCTAATCCACTGCAATCGGTTTGGATGAAATTGTGACAGATAAATAATATGGTGGATTATACTGATCTTCTTCAGGATGTCTCCTACCATTCATCGCACAATTTATACGTTCTGCTTCTTTGAGAAAAGGTCTGTGAGTATTTCATATGTTATCATCAGATTCTTTTTTCTGTAATCAGAAATCTATTTCTTCTGCTTCATTGTCAAGTCAATTTTAGAACACTTTGCTGCTATTTTGCTCTACACTAAGACTTCTTAAAACGTGGCAGATTATCTGTAACTGAAGCCCATACAAATGTCCAAATTGGTATACAGAAAAATGGCAGATGGTAGAAGTGCGAGATTACAGATTACTTGTATAGCATAGCCATAATTATTATAAGCGAATACGTTTCAATATTCACTGTATCCAGTCTTTTGTCTGAAACTGCAGGATATTAGTGATCTGTAGTAGTCTTACTGATCCAGGCTGATAAAAATGTCTCCTAGACCAGACCACTCTCCTCACTTCATAGCCTGTACACTACTCTAGCATTGGAGTAAGGAGAATGATCTGTAGTACTCTTACTGATCCAGGCTGATAAAAATGTCTCCCAGATCAGACCACTCTCCTCACTTCATAGCCTGTACACTACTCAAGCATTGGAGTGAGGAGGGAGGGTTGGTGCATGGAAAGGAGACTTCATAGCCTCCACCATGTCTGGAACAGACTACGAAGATGAAATGTTTGGAACCCCACGAAAGCAGAGGAAGGTTGTGGGAGTGAAAACAATAACAACTCACTCTCCTACTGGTGGGTACAATCGTAACGTCTCACTCAGAACCATGTCAAGATACTCCACTTCATGTGTGGCATTGTACATCGACTTGTCCTGAGAAAGGAACCATAAAAACAAACATTTAACATTGCAGTCAATACATACATATACGGTAGGCGCCAAAATAAACTTTGCGTTCCGTTCCGTCTAAACGCAGCTTCGTACTTTTTGCCTACGGAAAAAAAACGAAAACAGAACGGAACTGAACGAAATGGAACTTGCAAAAAGACGGAGAGAACGAAATGTGTTGATTTGAACGTATTCTATCAAAGTACAGAATGATTAGTACCGAATAAAACTACCACAAATGGATTCATCTAAGCAGTGGAGGCATCTTCCGGAATGAAGAAAACGGCGTTTCTCGATCGATCGATCCAGTGAACTCACCTTTTGATAAATTTACACATTAAGACCCATCCCTGTTGTATGAATTCCTTCTTCTCTCAAACAAACTTGGATAGTAGGTGAGTTGATGCCATTTGAATAGCGAACTACAATACTCTACTTTCTATGATGGCTGTAGACTATGGTTGCTTCACCGCACGTCTCTCCAGAGTAAACCGGACTTTAATGATACACAACGAAATGTACACACGTTTATAAAGTTATGTGTTAGTTAGTGTTGATCAACACCGTTCCACACGAATACACGATCCGTTCCAGCATTTCGTATTCGTCTGTATGAAACAGAACGCAAAGTTTATTTTGGCACCTACCATATATATATATATATATATATTATTATATATATATATATACGTATATATCGTATGTATATACATATTTGTATGCATGCACGGTTGAAATGCACATGCAAACAGAAAACACACAACATCATGATCACTCACTGGATTCTCATCAAAGTATTCATGAACCTCATTAGCAAGCTTCTCCTGTACTTCAGGGTTCTTAGCCAGCAAGTAGGTAGCAAAAGTGATAGCTATACTGGTTGTCTCGTAACCAGCCAACAGAAAACCAACAGAATCAGCTACAATTTCTCCCGTACTCAGTTTAGTCTCTTCATCACCAGCGTCAATCAACAATTGGAGAAGATCCTTTCTCTGAATAGGTGTACAAGTAGAAACAGATAAAGATCACTCGATTAATTTCGGTTACAATACACACATACGGTGTAACCACCCGTAATACCACCTGTTTAAAAAGGCCACTGTTGGAAAATTATCTGTTGTTGGAAGAATCCTTTTTTTTGATTGAGGAGTGTTTGGAAATTAATCCTCCTCAATCCCAACAACAGTTGGGAACTTTGCAGTCCGAAATCCCTATTCAGTCATTCAGAATCTCATTAGCCATACGAAGGCCACCTGTCTACATAGACCACATTCTCTTGCTTTAGGTGATGTTCATTTCATATGAACTACACTGTACTGTACGTGATTACTATGGCGAGTCTTGGAAACTATCCTAGTTGGTTACTCACAGCAACATCATTCCCTTCCTTTGTCCTCATCTCAACGATCTTTGAGGCAGCATCAGTCAAACGAGGGAGAGTATCAAAAATCCTACTAAGAACTGGTGACAGTATAGTCTCAAGTTTTGGAAAGGACACTGTCAATGGAGAACAAAAGAACCAACAGTCATGCACACACATGAATATCAAATAGTCCATATCCAAACTCACTCTCTCACACACGCACACACGCACATGCGTAACACACACACATACGTACATATGTACACATAAACAAGCACACACACAACCATGTACGTACACAGTGTGCATACGTACATCACTGATTATGTACGTATGTTTTTTTAGACTATAACAATACTAATATCAAACAAGCTAGACATTGAAATAGATACATCCTTAGCCTCGTACTTAGAAGGAAGAAGATAAGTGATAACACCGCTGACTTCTTCCCTGAAACAGCAGCAAAAACACCGCGGGCATCTTCATACAATTTCCCTCCCTTTCCTCCTTGTACATCAACAGACCTTCCAAATGCAGTGGACAGTATCACCTCCATGGTCATCTTGCTGTAGAGACTGCATACAAGAAATGAATGAATACAAATGAAGACTAACTGCACGAATGTACGTATGTACTGTACGGCTTATGTGGTGAGTGGTTTCCATATGCTACCAGCTGACTTGTGTAGGCAGGCAACTCAGTGTAACGTTGCTGGAACTAATGATTACATATATACGTATATTGTTTAGCAATGGCCGCAATGCAGACTTAACAGTTGATGTTCTACCACAATAGCAATGTCAACCTATGTACAATAAAAATTTATCAAAATCTTTGTTGTTGTCGGGAAAATCCTCTAGGATTCAGGAGCGTTTAAAACAGTAGTCTGGTGAAGAGAGTTCTTCATTCGGACGTTTCAACCCAGTGGTCGTCTTCAGCAGACGGCTGCTGACAGATGACGACAGCTGCTGAAGACGATAGCTGCTGAAGACGACCCACAGGGTTGGAACGTCCAGATGAAGAACTCTCTTCACCAGACTACTATTTTAAACGCTCCTGAATCCTAGAGGATTTTCCCGACAACAGTTGGAAACTTCACAGTCTGAAATCCCTATTCGAAAATCTTTGTCGCATGGAAATACAAAGCTACCACTACAACCACTACCACTGTGCTGTGTGACAAAGTAGGTTGAAAATTGGGGTTAGCCGCAAACAAAAGGACGAAAAACAATTAACACTTTAAAACATCAGCACGACAGTCACTTTTGACCTGTGGAGGACACTCTCCAGCACCTCAGTCGTGATTACCGAGTATTTGGTGGATTTCTGTCCCATAGCTTTATTTGAATGCAATTAAGCAAGTGGAATATTAATATTATATAAACATCCATAGGCACGGCCACACAACCAGAGGCGGATCTGTGTATGTATCAATCCATCTACTTGAGATAGCTTATAAGCGTGCAGGACAAGAAAGTATATAGTCAATTAAAAGGGTGCCATTTTCAACTGCGGAGTGTATGCATGTGAGCAAGTTCCCAATAGTCTAGGCTAGGGGGTACACACGTGTATCCAGGCCCCAGCACCCATGTCTCCCACAGCTGTTCTGTGGTGAAGCATGCACAAGACAGAAAGCTACGTAGTTATCCTCACCCAAGCTAACGTTAATCCTATACCAATAGGTGTACAAACGTACATATGGACATACATTGATAAGAATAGGATAACATATAACACACGCACGCAGGCACACATGCACGCAGAGCACACTTAACTGAAGAGGGTTTATTTGACCTTTTACCCAGTATTTAGGTTCATAGTATGTAAATTAGCAACACCACTACTCACCCAAGTACTTCCACAGTTTCTCCTTTCTCTGCCAGTACAGATATCTTCTCTGCCAGACGTACTGTACTCTCCTTGATGAGGGGCTCCATCTACAACAAAAAGAAATAAATACTTCACTCATACATCGGACACGTGATTAGAGCTAAAGTGTCATCTTCACCAGTTTTATCTTGAGAGTGCTGAAAGCAGGAGAAATGAAATGTCTTCGCTTCCTCCAGTCATCTCCAACAGTGTCGGCTGTGCCAAGGTAAAACTTCCCGCCCACTTTGATTTTGAAGCCAGCTGAACTGACCTACAGTGTAGAATGAGTAGAGCCGTCGTATACTACATAACACATGAAAGTCTTGGTAGTCTTGGTACACTGATGCTCAGCAATTTGGTCACTTTACTCACAAAGGGAATTTAGAACATTTAAAAAAATTGCGGTGGATCAATGAGAATTTGCTGTGCATAAAGGCACACTACACCACATGGAAGTATGTGAATCGCAGATAGCATGTTGATGTGGAACCACATTCTTGAACATGTCCTTACCACACGATCCACAAACTTGTCAAACTTCTTCACCATCACTTCCTGTATCATGTCCGGATCAGTAACGAACAGAAAAGGTTTGGTACCAATATACAATCTGCATACAGGAGAATACAGCATGGTATGTCACAAGGATATAGGGTCTGTTGCTCTAGGTGAGTACCCAAACACTTCGAGTCTTATTGATAATAGTTTATGGGCATTTCCTTGATATAAATATGTAATGTCTATAATCATACGTATACGTACTAGTTGAGAAATGGACATGATTACATTTTATACGTCATAAGTCCCTCATTCCCATCCCTAAACCAAATATCACAAATATCAACAGTCGTACATTTCATCACGTATGAATGCAGTCGATTATAATTCATGAGTGGTTTAGCGAGGTTAAATGTTTCCGTCACATAGGGGAGACAGATCGAAGTCGCCCATGCTTTTTGAATGAAATATTCACAATTTTGGTCCAGATGCAAGTGTATGCTACAAAATAAGGTAAGAGATGTTTCTAACAGCCAGCTAAATGGTGAGTGATACGCAAAGAAAGCTACTCAGTTTTCGTACTCTGATCTCTCAGGATCCTCGATAGATGGCTGGCAAGTACGTATGTATCTAAAAAAAAAACAAATGTATATCTAAAATTTCTATTTGTCGATTTTTCAATTCCCTCCAAGTTATTGTAGGGTACGTTGCTCCATATGTCATTTGGCACACCGAGATGGGCAGCATTTCATCGTCCATTTTTATCAGCCATTTTTCCTCTACGACCTACATCATTGCGAGGTTCTGAACTTGTTCACAACCAGTATTAACATGCAACCACTTCAGTTAGGTACACCTGTAGGTACAAAGACATGCATGTGAACACATTATCGCAATTTCTTACCCATTGATGGGTCCATATGATTTCACGAGGTGTGAGCTCAAAGCCCTCATGTTACCCTAGTCAAGGTTGAAGACATAGCTGTGTAGTTCATACAAAAGCTCAAATTACTTGTGGATAATAATTATAATTGCTTGCCTTAAATTTATGTACCAGTCCCAAATTTCCAATAAACGGTTTTGGTTTGGGTCCTGGGATGCCCTGGCTTGTGAAGTAACTGTACGGCGCATGTCCATATCTGCAGAAAGAATACCATACTGTATACAGTATACTATATTAGCTAGAATACATACATGGATATTCTGTGAAAGGATGGGATTGACTACAGAGCAACAATATCATGACATTCAGTAACTATACAGGGCCTAATAGATAAACAGCCAAACATTCCCATAAGAGGTGCATACGTGCTTGCTATCTGTGTTATAGTGTACACAAAATAGGTGTGAAGTGTATACAACAACCAGACACGTGTTACCCTGGGTACTTGTGAGTCAAGTTTGACTGCACTTATAATCAATACTGGTTGACTACTTTATACATACGTATATGCAGTGTTGAGTGAAATATTGATATGTAGACGATGCCTGTCAGAGTCCTGGATGATCCACAAGGAGACACACACACTGAACAGAGAACTTGGTACCTTACCCTCCACATACAGACAACTGCTTTAGCCCCCCCTACTTTCATGTTATCTATATGTTTAGAAACTGAACTCGTTTGTATTTTAATATTTCTGTCTCATTATTATTCACATGTCACCATTATGTAACACATCATCACCTGTCAACACATGCATGTACAAGCACATCCATACACCCTGTATACCACTGACGAAGACAGCAGTGAGCTGTTGAAACGTTTGAATTAAATAATCATTTGGCTCATGAATTGCATTTAATTTTTCCCATGACGACGCCTAGCCAATCAACCATTTTGCCTTGATATGTAGTTATTCACAATATCTAAAGGATATCATGTACGCTGGACCAGTATCAATATATTGTACACGATGTAGTGTATCATAGTATTGGGCACTGTGTGCTATTACTGTAGCCTGTTTAGGTGTGCTACAGCAGTGATGAGGTCAATTACTGCTTCATCTTGCTGTTACATACCTACTAGTAGACATTAACCATGTGAACATAAACGCTGAAGTCTATAGAGAGGGGTTGATATGCATGAGTGAACAAGTAGACCTAAGCGAGGGAATATCGTGGTCGGAAGTGAGGCACCAATGCCAAACACATTAGTCCACGCTGCACATGAGAACCAGAGGTGACTGTATTAGACAGCTAGGTTTCAAAATCGCCATATCATGTCTTATAACCAGAGGATTAATGGTCTTACTTACGTATACGAGGCCAGATACGCAATCGTTACTCTTCGATTGGAGTAATAACAAGTGTGAACAAATAATATTATTATTTTCATAATCTACGTATGGTTTCTCCGCACAACTGTGATAAGAAGGTCTTAGTGACCTTAGGATCTGTGGATCAACACACTCCTAGCAACTTTCACAATTGAGCCTTTACCGAGAGATAGTAGCCTCACCTGTAGTAGATGTAGATTGAACACAGGAGTACCAACAAAGTTATTAGACCGTAGGTGCTGAAAAGTAGAGAGAAAGGATCCATCGATTCTCTGGTACCCGTGTATTTAATTTGGATGCACGTCGAAGACCAAACTCTATACCGTATACGCCTGCATATCCGAGAATACAGAAACTAGTCTGGCGTAGCCGATCGACCCTTGATCCGCCATTTTATTTTGTTAGGGCTATAATAATTATTATAGGTTATTAATTTTATAGAAAGCGTGGTGATAATTTTACTATAGAAAATGAGACTAATGTTGAGATTATGATATTATGAATTAATAAAATGAAGAGAATTAGTGAATATTTGGAATAGATACCATGCAGTATAGATGACTGCAGTGTCTTTCTCAATCTCGGCGGTGGAAATTGATGTGCAATCCATTCTTTGGCTTTGAAACAATTCCCACTTCAATTTCCAGTGGGTCCTACAATTAAGTGATATCACAATAATACATTAATCAAAAGTGGATATACATAAAATACTTTACACAATACATACAAATGTGAGTCAATTGATACTAACAAATGCGCAATATAATTATTTACTACGTATAATGATACTTGATAATTTGACAATTAATGTTCAACAAGCATACAAGATACAACATCTATAAGGTTATAAGGTTAAGGTTACAAGGAAACTTATTTGAACTGGGAAGGCCTTAAGCCAGAGGCTACTTTACAAGGCAACCAGTATCGATATCTGTACTGATATGTACCCTCAACCCATATGTACAGTCACACATAATAAGCACCTTTGTCTCTGGAGACAACTCAATCTTGAAGTTCCTGACAATCTCAATGAGAGCCATTTTAGCTTCCATCAGTGCAAACCTCATTCCAACACAGTTTCTAGGTCCAAGACCAAATGGAAGGTAAGCACAAGGATGACGTTTAGCCTTCTCCTCTGCTGTGAACCTGTGTATACGTATGTAGAAAATACTAATATAAAAAGAGGAATAGACTCTGAATAAAACTTGAAATATACTAAGAAATAATATGTATGGACATAAACATGTACACACGCTACGTAGAAATAATTATAGTATCAAAAAGTTACTGTCCATTACCATGGTAATAGTACAATAGCAATGTCTACCACCATGACATCATAAGTACACAGGTATGTACATGTAGTGTGATTGAGTGAACATTGAGAGTTGGAACACTTGCCCACAAAGTGCAATATGTGGTGACCAGGTCAGTGTGTATGAATTATAGTTGGTGGAGAGGTTTGAGGCTTCAGCTTTGGGAGTAAGGGGTCATTGTGAACACATCACTGAACACAAACTGGAGCTGGGCAATGTCCATGACTAAAGCTACATACAATCATTTTTAAACTTCTCAACAAAATCCTGGCAATCGAGAGAGACATAACATAACCCTGTGTCTATTGGCTAGTTACCAAACATTCACATGTGCCACGTTGACATCTACAAAATATGTATATGTACTAACACACCCACACACACTCACCGCTCTGGAATGAATTCCTCAGGTTCTGGCCAGAGATCTGGATTCTTGTGGACGTCTTTAATCTGAATGAACATTTGTACTCCATTCTTGATGGTAACCCCATTGATAACACATTCTTCATTGCACAGACGAGGAGTTCTGTAGTGAGAGGGAATGCACTATAATGAATACAAATTTTAAGATAAGATTAAGAAGTGTTTGGCAGCTTTGCCTCAGGGTCACAGTAGGATAATGCCCATGTTTGACTATATGATGGCTAACAATTTTAGTATGAGAATGTTTGGAAATAAGCATAAATTTGAAAATTGCCCAGAAATGTCCCCTGCGTCCATAAATTGCCACCTTGGGCATCTATATTAAATTTTTATTGCTCCGTAACTCGCTTACGTAGAAATGGATTACAATGACTGTGTCGTGGCATTGTGGCTAAAATCTAACATTTCCTTTGCCAAGCTTTCCTTCATCACTTCTAGTTGGTGTACCTATTAGTGCTGGGCGCTACAATTGATACCATCGATAGTATCGATACCCAAAGGGTATCAATATACAGAGGGCGACTATTGGCAGTATCGCCTATATAATGTATTATATATACAGTGCACGTTGCGCTGCATACGCATAAAGATGAAGATACGTAAGATAACTATGTAAAATATACGCAAGAAAGTACCTGTGCATCCCCGCCACCAGTGTATCTTCTGAAAGGCTCTTTAGTACAGCTGGCAACATTGTAACAGCAAAGAGGTCATGCCTGGATGATGACAATGTTGTCATGCCATGCTTTCTGCACGATAACTTGCCTTAAACGGTTTCTTTTGTTTTAATTAGCTGTGTAACTTGTTTTTAGTTGTTTATTTTTGCTTATGCTATTAGTATAACTTGCAATGTAGTGCTAATTCAATGAAAGTGTCACTTTGATTCCCAATAATTTGAATTCTACCAATACATCGGGTATATCGTGATACTCTCCTAAGGTATCGTGATATGCAGAAAAAGTCATTATCGCCCAGCACTAACTATCTATCTATCTAGCCATCCCTCCACCCATCGGGCAATCACAATATTGCACTATATAGACCATAGTCTAGACATAGTACCTCGGCCCATGTATTGCTTCTTGGCTCGTGCAAGCTCAGCCCGTATACCCTTCTCGGCATCATAGGCAAACCATCAAACGCATGGACGAATCAAAAAGCCAATATTTGAGGTATAATTCAACATTATGCTCCATAGGAAAGTAATTATGAGTTTTTATGTCGTTAGATTGATGAATTGATGATGAAAACTTACAAAAACTTTCCAAGAGCTTCAAAATTGTCGATCAGAATACGTAACACTGTCGAACGAAAATGAAACAGGCTAAAAATTCATTCCACTAGGGAATGACGAATGACAATAAAACAACTGAATAAAATCGAAGCACTTGTTTGTGGATTATGATGGTACGTCTAAAGACAATTTGAATAAAGACAATTGCATTTTGCACCCTGTGGTTCACTGTTGTTAAATCCGAGACATTTCACAAATCTGTGCGGGATATGTTACCACTGGAAAAATCAACAAATGTCCCGGATGATTCAAAACAGTTGGCAACTATGGATGAGGGTGGCATGCATGTGGGCAAAATGTTGCAATTGATACTTTAATTGTAAAAACAGACAAGTGTAAATCAAAGATCAAACTCTGTTCAACTCACGCTGGTGCTGGAGAGTACAATCGTAAAGTCTCACTCAGAACCATGTCAAGATATTCCAGTTCATGTGTGGCATTGTACATCGACTTGTCCTAGAAATGAACAGTGAAAATAATACCATACCATTGCGGTCAACATGGAAGTATAGTACTACACATACATAGCTATGTACACACATGTGCATGCATGTACATGCACATGCAAACAAGCACACCAACATCACTCACTGGATTCTCATCAAAGTACTCATGAATCTCATTAGCAAGCTTCTCCTGTACTTCAGGATTCTTAGCCAGCATGTAGGTGGCAAAAGTGATAGCTACACTGGTTGTCTCATAACCAGCAAACAGGAAACCAACAATATCAGCTACAATCTCTCCAGTTTGAAGCCTGTCCTTAGTCTGTTCATCGCTGGAGTCAATCAGCAGTTGAAGGAGGTCTTTTCGCTATAAACGTACAAACAAGGTCAGGTTGAAGCAGTAGAAGAGATTTGTTCACACCATTGTCACTCACAGCGGCTGTGCTTCCTTCCTCTCTTCTCATCTCAATCATCATAATAGCGGCTTTGGTCAGTCGTGGGAGGGCTTTCAACAGACACAATAGAATAGGTCTCAATAAAGGAGCAAGTCTTGGACAATATACTGGAAAAACGAAAAAGTGTTATAAGATGGAGAATGATGATAATCTGCTCAAGCTATCTATCACTGTGGACACTTTAAACTCTTTATTTCAGTACTAACATACGTACCTTACTTACAGTGAGGTACAGGTCCAGGTTCACAAACATACATTGTTGGCAGTACTGGACACCATACAACACCATAAGCTGCATTACATGGAGATATTGTCCTCACAGAGACACAATTCAAACAAACAAGAGGTGAAACAGAGGAAAACAGAGGAACGTGTGAAGAATATGGTAGGGAAGTCATTGGAAAACGGTTGTCAGAGTACGTATGTACCAGCAGTCCAAACTGTGTTAAGGTTTGGCTGCCAATGTGCAAAATTCATAACTGTTACAGCACACTGTACATTTAACCTACTCAAGATAAACTGTAGAATTGTCATGAATATGGCTTGCTTCCCAGTCACGAACTTAAACAGGTCCCTAGCATCCTTGTATATTTCCCCTCCCTTCCCTCCTTGTATGTCAACAGATCTTCCAAAGGCGGTGGACAGTAAGACCTCCATGGTCATCTTGTTGTAGAGACTGCAACAAAATGAAGAGAAAAAGTCACAACATACAACAATGTACATATATTCTCCTACGTATTACGTATTATTACTATTATTTAGCTTACGCATTTGACCTTTCACCCAACAAGTATTCAGGTTCATAGTATGTAAATTAGCAACACCACTACTCACCCAAGTACTTCCACAGTTTCTCCTTTCTCTGCCAGTACAGATATCTTCTCTGCCAGACGTACTGTACTCTCCTTGATCAGAGGCTCCATCTAACAGAAGATGAGGAGACACTAACTCACTACAGTCTCAACATATACAGTAGAAGACTTCATCTCCTCACCAGTTTCATTTTGTGACCACTAAATGCAGGAGAAATGAAACGCCTTCGTCTTCTCCATTTGTCCCCAGATGTAGCAAATAGGCCATCGTACATCTTGTCTTCGACCCAGACCTTGAACCCAACAGCCCTATGCTACACAGGTACAATACATACATATATTACGTACTTCTGCCAATACACATCAATATTTGTGGAAACATATTGAGTTGAATACACATTCAATTTGGAACCTGTTTATTGAGACCACCCAGGAGACCAAGAAAAGATGGTCCCTGCACATAGACAGGTGGTCTTCATATAGAGGTGTATCAGTGTAGTTGAGATTGTGTATTGGATAGTTCAATAGTGGTCACTTAGGAAAGGGGGTCTTTGTGTATAGGTTGTCTTCAAACAGATTCAACTGTTACAGTACATACGTACAATTGAATACAGAATACACTCAATACAATAAAGCATACTCTCTCATAAACATACATGTGTACTGTATATACAAGCAGAGCACAGCAGAAACTCATTGAGATAAACAATCGTGATGGTATTAACCAATTTTGAACTGATTTTGTTTAGTTGTTCGTAGTTGTGTGGATGAGAAGGATAGAAATAATAATATTATATAAAATTAATACAGAATTTTGGGGGTCCATTACAGTTTGTCCTAATGTATTTCTACTGTATTTGGAGTGAACAGGCACAAACAACAAGCTCACTGTATGATCCACAAATTTGTCAAAATGTTTAACAGTTACATCTCTGATCATATCCGGATCATTTATGGACAGAAATGGTTTTGTACCAAAGTATATTCTAACATGTGTAAGAACAAGGATAATAGTAACTTAATCAAAGATAATAGTAACTTAATCAAAATATACAAAGTCCTTTAATTATACAAGATTGTGTAGGTGGGGGGACCAGAAGTCCAAGAAAGGAACAGAGGAGGGAATCTCAAAGCTACAGAGAACAGGAGTGCTGATCGTACAAACAGGCAGAGTTGGATATTGGAGAGGGCTAGTGACAAACACTTCAGGGAATGAGCCTGACACGAACTACGGTAACCCCAAATGTGTGTGTTTGTGAAGTACGTACGTATATACACCTCTCTTTTATGTTACTTCCGTGTTCTTCACAAATCGAACTAACTCAATTCTTTCACTCAGTCTCATCACAACTCAAACTGACTACTAGCAAAATGAGGCTACATTCACAGTCAGACTGTCTATGAAGACGCAAAGATGCGTGAAAAACTTGAAGACTAAAACATAAGTGAAAATATTTAAAATGTGTATACAACATACTTTGATGAAATGAACAAATGGTGAGTACACAAAGCCCAGGATGTGGAAAAAAAATAAAGGGACACTGAATCGAAAAATAACAGGTTTAAAACATAGATACTATTGGAATACAGCTCTTTATGAAGTAAAAGCATTCAAATCGTTACTGTTTACGAGAAATTCTTGGGTGTGGCAGCCATATTGGTGACGTCACTGGCGTCTTCCTGTATATGCAGTATGTTGCAGCCTATCCATCTGTACATTTACGAACATTTGGAATCACAGAAGAGTTGGCGAATCTCCATGAAAGGATGGGAAATGATGAAGAACAGGATTATGAAGGGAATAGGGATTGTACGTAATACAGGATCAATCACAGTCATTGGTGTTTGTGTGGGAAATGTACTTCGATGACTACCGCCAAGTAAAGCGATCTCTTGTGTAGACATAGGCAAAGCAATGGACAGTATGGGTTCTAATGTCTCTATCAATACGTATCCAAGATTTGAAAGGATCTGTTTGGACAGGGAAGTATCAAGAACTGCCTTTCACCAATCCGTGCTGGACATGTTACCAACTTACCACTGGAAAAAAAGTGAACGTCACGGTTGATTTAGGACATGCAGTTAGTAACTATGAATAAGTATATGGTCATACTTACGAGGCCAAATACATAAGCATATTATTATTATTATTATTATTATTATTATTATTATCATTATTAGATATTACAGTGTTTTTGTAGGGTTTCTCCAAAATAGCACTACACAAAGTAAATGCATATGCACGGATAACCTCTCAGACAAAAATAAAATTAAAGGGCCAGTAACATGAAAAAACAAGTTGGTCTTGAATTACTCCTTTTAGTTAGTAAACACCAATGGTGATGTTTGAATTCGCTCCTGTCATCTGGGTGGGGAGTAATCGAGGATGTTATAGCCAATTACGCCTGATTACGTCATCTTCGTCATATTTCGTGACGTCATAAGAGGAACGAAAGATGTCTGAAGCCTTACGGTATTTCGACGAACGAATTTAGTGGTCCTAATGGCCTTTCTTTCAACGACGAAGCCCAAATGAGCACTTCAGTAGAGTTAAATGATGTTAGTGCGGATGATAACGATGATTCGAGTATTCCTGCAACAATTGTAATGGAGTCTTATCCGTTCGAACCCATCGCGGCAAATGACCGATCGGGGTCATGAAGTGACTTAAAAGAGGACCCTGGCTAGGTAATTTGCAGACTGGATAACACTGCACGGTATACACATGAATTGTAGCGCGTTATTTACGACACTTGTCTAATTTATAGCGAAAAACTTCGAAATATCATCTCAGAATCCCCATTCGACCAGTATGTCAGTCATTTTAACATTAATCTTGAGTTATAAATTGTTATACTGTGATTACTACATTTGATGTACCGCTGTCTACATTTTTGCATGATTTCAATTGTAAATAGTGTCAGCAATTGCATTTATTTTGCAATGTTGGTTGTAAGTGGTTCACATAGATGGAGGAGCTTGGGAATCCAACAGATGAATGTTTCTCTACAACCAGACATCCATAATCACTGTAATGAACCAAATTATCGGTATATACATTCTAGTTACATCATGTTTGGGGCAATTACTTTGACATAAAGCTCATTTATCGACATTCTTTGGGGATATCTGCAAGATAAACTATCCCTCAGCTTCCCTATTACTTTCAGCAGCAAATAAGCGTTTATTTAATTCCAAATAATGCCGAAACTAAGAGATGCAGAGTTTAAACCTAACATAATCAGCAAAAATTGCTAGTAAATCGTATTACGTACGTTCCTCTTGTGATGTCACTACGCGTCATTCAAAATGGGCGAGTTTTAGGAACAAAAGCGGCGAATTTCTCTCGTTGAAAGCAAGAATGGTGATTTTAAACATCACCACGAGGGTTTACTTACTAAAAGAGCCCATTTGAGCCCAACTTGTTTTTTTTATGTTACTGGCCCTTTAAATAACTAAGACAAACTCCAAGGGAGGGACAAAGGGACGTAACAGGTACATCGAAAACTACAGGTAAATGTACATGTCGGCTAAACTATAACAAATCTTCTCGCAATCTCCACATAGCGACCAATGACGTAAGCATACTAATAATCTTATTTTATCATCTATGGTTTCTCCGCACAACTGTGATAAAAGGGTCTTAGAGACCTTAGGATCTATGGATCGCACACTCCTAGCCGAACTTTCACAATTGAGCCATATACCGAGAAATACGTAGTAATCTCACCTGTAGCAGATGTAGATTGAACACAGGAGTACCAACAAAGTTATTAGACCGTAGGTGCTGAAAAGTAGAGAGAAAGGATCCATCGTGATTCCCTGCTTTCTGTACTTGAGTGATGTCGACGACCAGATTCGTATACGCGTGCCGATATCCAAGAATAGAAAAACTAGTCTGGCGTAGCCGACCCTAGATCCGCCATTTTATTTTGTTATGCTCCAACACAATAAAATGGCGGATCAAGGGTCGGTTTTGCCATAGACACTCTAAACTACGGTTACGTAGTTTAGAGTGTCTATGGTTTTGCATGCGCAATTTCCGGGTAGGCTAAAAATAGAACCGGTCCCGCTAGCACTACACATGGTTTTATATTTTAACCCTAAACATACATATGTGCGAGATCCAATGGACGTGATGCCCTTATTGGATGCATACCACACTGATACACATGCTTTTTATGACCTAATAAGGACAAATCCTAATACCCAGGAAATTGGTACATCTGTACAAGTGTTGTGTATAAATGTGGACTCTACCGCCTGTGTATATGTATGTACATAATATATCAAAGAATACAAACGCTCAGTCTACATGAGATTGTAAGTATTTGAATGACACAAATTCCAGGTAAGTTAAGAATAGAATCATGCAGGGTCTGGCTTACACTGCAGGTGTAACATGCAGTTTACATTATTTGGGTTAAATTTAGCCTAAACAGACACAAATGCACATGCACACAATGAATTGGATGTGATATTTGAAGCACCCCTTATTTGATATACAGTATAGCTATAGATACCACATACTTATTATGACCGAATAATGGCAATACTGATACATGTATATAGCTATAGGTAAGTGGTATTTATAGTAAGCCTGGTGATAATATTTACTATAGAAAATGAGATTTATGCTGAGATTATGATCTTATGAAGTAAATTGATGAAGAAAATGAAGAGAATTGGTGATTATTTGGAATTGATGGCATGTAGGAAAGTTGGTTGCAGTGTCTCTCTCAATCTCTGCGGTGGAAGTTGACGTACAATCCGTTCTTTGGTTTTAGAGCAATTGCCACTTCAATTTCCAGTGGGTCCTACAATTAAGTGACACCACATTGATACGTATACATTAATCAAAAGTGGAAATACATATAATGCATAATATACATAGTATATTATGCACTATACATACAAAATGCGTGTTAATACTAACAAATGTGCAACATAATAGTAATTTAATTACTATAATAAATAATTATTTACTATAATGATACTATAATGATAATTTGACAATTAATATTCAACAAGCATACAAGATACTGATATGTACACTCAATCCATATGTACAGACACACATAATAAGCACCTTTGTCTCTGGAGACAACTCAATCTTGAAGTTCCTGACAATCTCAATGAGAGCCATTTTAGCTTCCATCAGTGCAAACCTCATTCCAACACAGTTTCTAGGTCCAAGACCAAATGGAAGGTAAGCACAAGGATGACGCTTAGCCTTCTCCTCTGCTGTGAACCTGTACATATGTAGAAAATATTAATATAAAAAGAAGAATAGATTCTGAATAAAACTTGAAATACATGTACACTAAGACATATGTAAGTATGTAATAGCTAAAGTACCTCTGGAGAAGCTGTAGTGGATATACAGACACCTTTGCCTAATTGACACCGAGGGCGAAGTTACCGCCATTGCCATGGTAATAGTATAATAGAAATTTCTACCACCATGACATCATCATAAGTACACAGGTATGTACATGTAGTGTGATTGAGTGAACATTGAGAGTTGGAACACTTGCCCACAAAGTGCAATATGTGGTGACCAGGTCAGTGTGCATGAATTATAGTTGGTGAGAGGTTTGAGGCTTCAGCTTTTGGAGTAAGGGGTCATTGTGAACACATCACTAAACACCTTTTGTATTAATATCAAACTGGAGCTGAGCAATGTCCCTGACTTAAGCTACATGCCACATATTTAAATTTCTCAACAAAATCTTGGCAAGTAAGAGAGACATAACATAACCCTGTGTCTATTGGCTAGTTACAAAACATTCACACATCACATTGACATCTGCAAATTATGTACATGTACTAACACACCCACACACACTCACCGCTCTGGAATGAATTTCTCAGGTTCTGGCCAGAGATCTGGATTCTTGTGAATATCATAAATCGGAATGAACACTTGTACTCCATTCTTGATGGTAACCCCGTTGATAACACATTCTTCATTGCACAGACGAGGAGTTCTGTAGTGAGAGGGAATGCACAATAATGAATACAAATTTTAAGATACACTCAAGAAGTGTTTGGCAGCTTTGCCTCAGGGTCACAGTAGGATAATGCCCATGCATGACTATATGATGGCTAATCTGGAATTTGACTATATCATGGTTTTAATTGTACACTACTACTCAAGCATGGAGCCATGGAGAGAGGAGGGAGGGCTGGTGCATGGAAAGGAGACTTCATAGCCTACACTGTGTCTGGAACAGACTGTGAAGATGGAGATTTTCACTCACTGTGAAGATGAGGTGCTTCACTCCCCAGGAAAACAGAGGGAGTGATAATAGCAACAACTAGCTCAGGATGGCACTGTAGAATCCTATCCATATAATAATATTATAGCTATAGTATTGCATCCAGTACGAGATCCTCTGATTGGACAGCTGAAATAGGTTTCATTGGTTGGAATTTATAACAATTATCCTAACAAACTCAACATTGTCTTATGCCTAAAGAGACTCGTGGGCAAAATGTTGCAATTGATACTTTAATTGTAAAAACTGACATGTGTATATCATCCAAAAGATCAAACTCTATTCAACTCACGATGGTGCAGGAGGGTACAATCGTAAAGTCTCACTCAGAACCATGTCCAGATATTCCAGCTCATGTGTAGCATCGTACATTGACTTGTCCTGAGAAATGAACAGTGAAAATAATAGCATAACATTGTGGTCAACATGAAAGCATAGTACTACATATGCATAGCAGCTATGTACACACATGCACATGCAAACACACACACACACACAACATCACTCACCGGATTCTCATCAAAGTACACATGAATCTCATTAGCAAGCTTCTCCTGTACTTCAGGATTCTTAGCCAGCAGGTAAGTAGCAAAAGTGATAGTAACATTAGTTGTCTCATGACCAGCCAACAGGAAACCGACAATATCAGCTGCAATCTCTCCAGTTTCAAGCCCGCCCTTAGTTTCTCCATCGCTGGAGTCGATCAGCAGTTGAAGGAGGTCCTTTCGCTAAACGTACACACAAGGTTAGGTCAAAGCAGAAGAAGAGATCTGTTCACACCATTGTCACTCACAGTGGCTGTGCTTCCCTCCTCTCTTCTCATCTCAACCATCTTAAGAGCAGCTTTGGTCAGTCGTGGGAGAGTACTCATCAGACACAATAGAATAGGTCCGAATAAAATAGCAAGTCTTGGACAAGACACTGTGTTAAATATGAGATGGAGAATGTTGATAATCTGATTTCAATCACAGTGTCTGACACTTTAAACTCAATATTTCAATACAAACGTACGAACCTTACTTACAGTATAAGGTATACAGGGCGAGTTTCACAAACATACATCGTTAGCAGTACTAGAAACAATACAGCACCATAAACTGCATTACATGGAGATATTGTCCTCACAGGGACACAATTCAGACCACCATGAGGTGGGACAGGGGAAAATGGTGGGATATCTGTACATGGGGGGGGGGGGGTGAAGGTGTGAAGAAGGAGTAAAGAACATGGTAGGAAGACATTTGAAAACAGTTGTCAAAGTATTCACTAGAAGTCCATGTTCAAACAAACATCACATTCAACTGTGTAAAAGTGCCAAAGGTCATAACTGTTACAGCACACTGTCCAGTTGACCTACTCAAGATAAACTGTAGAATTGTCATGAACATGGCTTGCTTCCCAGTCAAGACCTTGAACAGGTCCCTAGCATCCTCGTATATGGTACCACCCTTCCCTCCTTGTACATCAACAGACCTTCCAAAGGTAGTGGACAGCATCACCTCCATGGTCATCTTGCTATAGAGACTGCATGGTAATGAAGCAGGTGAAAAGTCACAAAGCATGTACGTACTGTCATACATCTCCTATCACATGCACTTTAGAGACGAGGTCTGATTAGACCTTTTACCCAACAAGTATTCAGGTTCATAGTATGTAATTTTGCATCACCACTACTCACCCAAGTACTTCCACAGTTTCTCCTTTCTCTGCCAGTACAGATATCTTCTCTGCCAGACGTACTGTACTCTCCTTGATCAGAGGCTCCATCTAACAGGAGATGAGGAGAAACTAACTCACTACAGTCTCAACATATACAGTAGAAGACTTCATCTCCTCACCAGTTTCATTTTGTGACCACTAAATGCAGGAGAAATAAAACGCCGTCGTCTTCTCCAGTCGTCCCCAGATGTAGCAAATAGGCCATCGTACATCCTGTCTTTGACCCAGACCTTGAACCCAGCAGCCCTATGCTACACAGGTACAATACACATACTTCTGTCACTACATGTTGTGGAAACGTATCAGAATTGAATATACATTGGAACCTGTCTGTTAAGACCACCTAAGAGACCAAGAAAAAATGGTCCCTGCACATAGATAGGTGGTCTTAATATAGAGGTGTATCAGTGTAGTTGAGATTGTGTAATTGATAGTTCAATATATACTAGCAGATCACAGCAGAAACTCATTGAGACAAACAGTCTTGAGACTTTCTAGTATCAACCAATTTTGAACTGATTTTGTTTAGTTGTTCATAATAGTGTATGTATGGGTGAGAGGAAAGCAAATATAATATATAAATACAGAATTTTGGGGGTCTATTACAGTTTGTCCTAATGTCTGTATTTGGAGTGAACAGGCACAAACAACAAACTCACTGTACGATCCACAAATTTGTCAAACTGCTTCACGGTTACATCTCTGATCATATCCAAATCAGTTATGAACAGAAATGGTGTTGTACCAAAGTATATTCTAACATGTGCAAGAACAAAGATAATTGCTTAATCAAGGATAATAACTTAATCGAAATATAAAAAGTCATTTAATTATACAAGATTGTGTGTAGGTGGTCCAAATCCAAGAATGGAACAGAGGAGGGAATCTAAAGCTACGGAGAACAGGAGTGCTGATTGTACAAACAGGCAAAGTTGGATATTAGAGAGGGCTAGTGGCAAACACTGCACGGAATGAGCCTGACATGAACTACCCCAAATGTGTGTTTTGTGAAGTATACCCCTCTTTTATGTTACTTCCGTGTTTTTCGCAAATCGAACTAACTCAATTCTTTCAATCATCACAACTCAAACTGACTACTAGCAAAATGAGGCTACATTCACAGTCAGACTGTCTGTGAAGACTCAAACATGCATGAAAAACTTGAAGTCTGAAACACATTAAGTGAAAATATTTAAGTGTGTATACAACGTACTTTGATGAAATGAACAAATCATGAGTGCACAAAGCCCAGGATGTGGAAATAATTAAGATCAGGATGTTAGATAATAGTTTAACAGGAAATGTGACTAGAATCAATTAAACTGACCACAAAAGACAGTCAGAAACCTCACAATTACACATAGCTATTCACTACTCCTAATACATCACATGCATGCCAAAACTGAATCCCAAAAAGAATTCCATGTACAATGATTGTGTGTGTGTGCATGTGTGTGTGTGTGTGTGTTGTGTGTGTGTGTGTGTGTGTGTACGTATACGTGTGTGTGTGCATGCATGTGTGTGTGTATGTTTGTGTTGTATGTACGTCTGTGTGTGTATGTGTGTGTGTGTGTGTGTGTGTGTGTGTGTGTGTGTGTGTGTGTGTGTTTGTGTTGTATGTATGTCTGTCTGTGTGTGTGTGTGTGTGTGTGTGTGTGTGTGTGTGTGTGTGTGTATGTGTGTGTGTGTGTGTGTGTGTGTTATATGAATATACAGGAACGTGGACTAAAGTATGCATTTACCTATGTACCACAACAGTATTACCCCTAGGCACATGGTAGTATTCTCACCCACTGATAGGTCCATAAGTCTTGATAAGATGGGTGTTCATGGCAACAACATCACCCTACAATACCAAGAAGTTCATAATATCACATTAGTAAGAAATTCAAATCGATAACAATCATGCAAATTAATGATATTGTACATTGTGCAGTAAATTATTCTAACACATGCAGCATACATTGAATTTCTTTATCAGATCCAAACTGCCAATAAACGGTTTTGGTTTTGGTCCCGGGATCCCTTGGCTGGTGAAGTACTTGAAAGGTGCATATCCAAATCTGCAGACACCAAACATGAGAGATATCGATCTTGATCCGACAATAGTTAACGATACTATACATCTCTGTGCCAAACATCACAATTATTGCAATCACTGAATAATTGCCTAACACTATTTGTGAGGGATGATAGTACGTATGTCGAGAATAAGGCGTTCGATATTAGGGGCGTTTACCGTAGCGTATACGGCAACACAGCATTAAATTTTACAGGCATAGCATATTCACAGCTGGTAGACAGGAGCTTTATAACAGTCGCTCCAAGAATCCCGCCTGTTACAACCGAACACTCACCTGTAGTACACGTAGATAGAAAGCAATAACACTAGGAGTGTAGAGAGACCATAAGTACCGAAAAGTAAAGAGAAAGGGTCCATACGGTATCTCCTTTGAACTAAGCAAGATCTTTTTTCGGATAGGGCTGAAAATAATGATTGCACGCGATTTTCTATGCAGGACATGGAATTCATTTGCTTTTATAATATTGCGCGCCGGGTATGACACAATTTCCGGAATCGCCGAAAATAGCACGGATTCTCATCCCTAACTGATGCAACATCCGTAGAGGTTTGCGCACATCTTATCTTCCGGTGGTACACGCTTGTCTATAAGGCTTTCATCTCCTCGACAGTGTATATCAAGCTGATATTATTACCTGACCCAGCTGGGGACATGAACTAACTTATGAAACAATTCCCATCTCAATGGGTGAAACACAACCCCAGCTACCTTCGGAGGTGCTTAATATTTTTCCATGTATGGGAGAGTGTAGGAGAAATTTCTAAACACCTTGCAATTGTTGAATAGTTCATGGGAAAGTGGGCATGTCAACCTAATATTTCCACCATACCTAGCTGTGGATGTGAACTAACTTATGAAACAATTCCGATCTCTATAGGTGACCCATAATCACAGCTACATTTGGAGGTGCTTAATAATTATTATTGTTTTCAGAGTATTGGATAGTATAGGAGAGAAAACAGTGAGCACCTTTTTGAATAGCTCATGAGAAAGTGGGCGTGTTAACCTTATATTTTTACATGATTTAGCTGGGGACGTGAATTAATGTCTTAAACAATTCCCATATCTAAATAGATGGTCCGTAACCCCAAGCTACGTTCGGAGATGCTTAGTATTATTAAATGTATGGGTATAGTATAGGAAAGAAAAAACTAAACACCTTTTCAAATAGCTCATGGGAAAGTGGGCGTGTCAATCTGATATCCTTCCAGACCTAGCTGGGGACATGAACTAACTTATGAAACAATTCCCATCTCAACTGGTGGCCCATAACCCCAGCTACATTCGAAGGTGCTAATTTTTTTCAATAGTATTGGATAGTACGTATAGGACAGGAAAACACTAAGCACGTTTTTAAATGGCTCATGGGAAAGTGGCCGTGTCAACCTGATATTCACACAAGACCTAGCTGGGGATGTGAACTAACTTATGAAGGAATTCTCATCTCAATAGCTGGGCTGTAACCCATAGCTGGAGATGTGAACTAACTAACTATAAATCGAACTGAACTCCATTTTTTTGTGTGGTGACCAGCAAAAAATGGAAAATTTTATAGCTATAATATATTATAGTCCCCATGGCCACTCTGGTGTACATGTGATGCATCATAGCACAAAATCTGCTGCATGTACACCCTCCTGGTGGTGGTACATACCTTATGATGACTGATAGCATGTAAGTTTACCACTGAGCACAAGACCTCCCCAGCCTCCATATTATGATACACACGTATATTAATACAATTTTGCATGTATATTGCGTACTTTCCAATTAATAGAGGTACTATTGATAGACCACATGGTGACCACCCAAATAGTGTGAATAGTGAGTTACCCCTTCCCCTTTAAACTGACCTAAAGCGGCAATGCGCGATCTCCTTGCATTAGAACAATGGGTAAACTGAATTGTGGCATTTATCTTGTGCACACCCACTCTAGATCTAACTCTGTGAAAGTATATGTGCATAGAGTGGGTAGCTTATGGCAAAAATTAATTTATTACAGATTAATAATCATTTAAATTAATTAAATTCACACTATACAGTCTAATATTACACAAACGAACAATAATATAATAATTATACAATTAGTCCATGTACAGAGAAGTCAAGTAATACATACATATATAACACACTCAATACAATAATGAATTTATTGTGATTATTAATAATAATAATTAGAGATTAATTGGATATTACTTGTAATTTCTTCCACTTCAATATTGAGATTACGATATTATGAAGTAAATTGATTAAGAAAATGAAGAGTATTAACAATTATTTGGAATAGATGTCATGCAGTATAGTTGGTTGAAGTGTCTCTCTCAATCTCTGCGGTGGAAGTTGACGTGCAATCCATTCTTTGGCATCAGGGTAATTCCCAGTTCAACTTGTAATGGGTCCTGCAAATGAGATCACATGTATTAATTGGAAGTGGAAACAGGATATGTATGTGCACATACAATGTATGTCGCATATATGTACTCTAGTAGCACATACTCAAGTAGTACATACTCGAGTAGCACATACTCCAGTAGCATAATATACTCTATCAGAGGTGTGTAACTCAATTAATGGTGAACAAGTAAGATTATTATAGATAATATCTGTACTGATATGTACACTCAATCCATATGTACAGACACACATAATGAGCACCTTTGTCTCTGGAGATAACTCAATCTTGAAGTTCCTGATAATCTCAATGAGAGCCATTTTAGCTTCCATCAGTGCAAACCTCATTCCAACACAGTTTCTAGGTCCAAGACCAAACGGAAGGTAAGCACAAGGATGATGCTTAGCCTTCTCCTCTGCTGTGAACCTGTGTATATGTAGAAATATCAATAAAGTATATTATATATAATATTATATGCTGAATAAAACTCAAACACACTAACACATACGTATACACGTAATATGTACACATATATTATAAATATGCACACACGTGCACACACACACACAAACAAACAAACAAACAAACAAACAAATTATATAAATGTACATATGAACATAAACATGTACACAAACAATGTAGAAATAGTATTGACTCAAAAAGTTACTGTCCATTACCATGGTAATAGTACAATAGCAATTTCTACCACCATGACATCATCATAAGTACACAGGTATGTACATGTGATTGAGTGAACATTGAGAGTTGGAACACTTGCCTACAAAGTGCAATATGTGGTGACCAGGTCAGTGTACATGAATTATAGTTGGTGGAGTTTTGAGGCTTTGGCTTTGGGAGTAAAGGGTCATCTTAAACACATCACTAAACACTATCTGAACTACACTACTACAGTGCAACTTGCTTAGTAATCACTGGGGTTAGTACATACTTCTGGTTAGTGAGTACACCTCACTCAGTCCCTAGCTAGTGTACACTATGTCAACCAATACTGATAGTAAGTACCTCTGATAAGAAGTACAGATTTGGTGTGCCCTTCAAGATACTTACTAAGCAAGTTTGACTGTACATCAAACTGTAGTTTGGATATGTCCCTGACTTAAGCTACACACAATCATTACTCTAAAGAACATGTTGAAAGAGAGGCGTTACATAACCTCATGTCTATGGACTAGTTGTGAACATTCATGTGTGTCATGTTGACATCTGCAAATTATGTACATGTACTAACACCCACACCCACTCACCGCTCCGGAATGAATTTCTCAGGTTCTGGCCAGAGATCTGGATTCTTGTGAATATCATAAATTGGAATGAACACTTGTACCCCATTCTTGATGGTAACCCCATTGATAACACATTCTTCATTGCACAGACGAAGAGTTCTGTCATGAGAGGAGATGATCAATATCAAATACAATGTTTAGACTAGCTTGGTTAGTAAAGAGATCAAAGGGAAAAGGGTGTTCACATTTGTAATGTGAAGCACTTCTTGATTGGTTCCATTAACCTTTCAGCAAGAATTTATACAGTTTCATATGCATACATGCCACAGTATAGTTGTATTCTGTCGGGCTAGGCGCTCCGTCAATCAATTATCACCTTGTTCACAGCTGGGACACACCAAGGCAGGCTACTACTATTACTACGTACATACAACACAATTGAAGGCAGCTCTTGACCACACCCACACATTACACAAGGCAATAGGGTCATGTACATATGTGTGCATGTCTCTCCACACACATTTACAGTATAGTAGCCCCCAGGGCTAAAGGCTCACCCACGTTAAATAAATCTCCATAACCATAACCACAATTGGATAATCCACCAAACTGACTCAACTGCCAAAATTAGCCTAAACTAATTGCGGCAGATTAAGTGGGTGACACTGTCCAGGCAATCATGAAGAAATTATGGTACTATTCAGTCTATTGCCTGAAACTGCAGGATATTAGTGATCTGTAGTAGTCTTACTGATCCAGGCTGATAAAAATGTCTCCCAGATAAGACCACTATCCTCACTTCATAGCCTGTACACTACTCAAGCATTGGAGTGAGGAGATAGGGTTGGTGCATGGAAAGGAGTCTTCATAACCTCCACCATGTCTGGAACAGGCTGTGAAGATGAGGTGCTTCAAACCCCAGGAAAACAGAGGGAGGTTGTGGGAGTAAAAACAATAACAACTCACGAAGGTACTGGTGGTTACAATCGTAATGTCTCACTCAGAACCATGTCAAGATATTCCAGTTCATGTGTGGCATTGTACATCGACTTGTCCTAGAAATATACAATAAAAGCAAACATTCACATTGTAGTCAACAT
Source organism: Chondrilla cf. caribensis (assembly GCA_964020155.1). Classification (NCBI taxonomy): domain Eukaryota; kingdom Metazoa; phylum Porifera; class Demospongiae; order Chondrillida; family Chondrillidae; genus Chondrilla; species Chondrilla cf. caribensis. The sequence continues at coordinate 926,986 of OZ026546.1, read as the reverse complement.
GAAAGTATAAGTACTCTACATGCACAGCTATGTACACATACTACTACACATACGTTTATATACATACATGCGCATGTACACATGTATGTAATACACATGCAAACAGTAAACACATAACATCATACACCGGATTCGCATCAAAGTATTCATGAATCTCATTAGCAAGCTTCTCCTGTACTTCAGGGTTCTTAGCCAGCAAGTAAGTAGCAAAAGTGATAGCTACACTGGTTGTTTCGTGGCCAGCAAACAGGAAACCAACAACATCAGCTACAATCTCTCCAGTTTCGAGCCCTTCCTTAGTCTGTTCATCGCTGGAGTCAATCAGCAGTTGAAGGAGGTCCTTTCGCTGTAAACGTACACACAAGGTCAGGTCAAAGCAGTAGAAGAGATCTGTTCACACCATTGTCACTCACAACGGCTGTGCTTCCTTCCTTTCTTCTCATCTCAACCATCTTAACAGCGGCTTTGGTCAGTCGTGGGAGAGTACTCATCAGACCAACTAGGCTCATAAAAGGTCTCATTATGGGAGCAAGTCTTGGAATTGATACTGCAAAAGAATAAGTGTTTTAGAATGAAGAATTTTGAACAATAACATAGAGTAGGTACAAGGGATCAGATATGCATATGTACATCGTTAGCAGTACTAGAGACTATACATCCCCATAAGCTGCATTACATGGAGATAGTGTCCTCACAGAGACACAATTCAGATCACCATGAGGTGGGACAGGGGAAAATGGAGGCATATCTGTACATGGAGGGGGGTGAAGGTATGAAGAAGGAGTAAAGAACATGGTAGGAAGACATTTGAAAACAGCTGTCAAAGTAGTCACTAGGAGTCCATGGTCAAACAAACATCACATTCGGCTGTGTAAAAGTGCCAAAATTCATAACTGGTACAGCATACTGTCCAGTTGACCTACTGAAGACAAACTGTATAATTCTCATGGACATGGCCTGCTTCCCAGTTAAGACTTTGAACAGCCCCCTTGCATCCTCGTAAATCTCTCCACCCTTCCCTCCTTGTACGTCAACAGACCTTCCAAAGGCAGTGGACAGTATCACCTCCATGGTCATCTTGCTGTAGAGACTGCAAAAAAAGAAGAGAAAAAAGTCACAACGTATAAAAATGTACATACACTCTCCTACGTAGATAAACATTAATCTTATAGTAATAGGTATACTAACAATTATGTACACGTATATACATACATTTATATTATGCATCGAACAATATTCATACACACAACTGTATGCACACACACACACACACACACACACACACACACACACACACACACACACACACACACACACACACACATATATACACACACACACACACACACACAAACATACATACACACACACACACACACACACACACACACACACACACACACACACATATATATATACACACACTCACACACATGTTGCTTGTACTACATTTGCTGGGGACTAAACATCACCACTACTCACCCAAATACTTCCACAGTTTCTCCTTTCTCTGCCAGTACAGATATCTTCTCTGCCAGACGTACTGTACTCTCCTTGATAAGAGGCTCCATCTAACAGGAGATGAGAGAAACTTACTCACTACAGTCTCAACACATACAGTGGAAGACTTCATCTCCTCACCAATTTCATCTTGTGACCACTAAATGCAGGAGAAATGAAATGCCTTCGTTTTCTCCAGTCGTCCCCAGATGTAGCAAATACACCATCGTACATCTTGCCATCAACCTTGACCATCATCCCAGTATCCCTATGCTACACAGGTACAATACACACATATACTTCTGTCAATACTAGTCAAATATCTGCAAATGTATGGACCTGTCCATAAAGACCAAAAAGGGACCAAGAAAAGACGGCCTCTATAGACAGGTGGTCATAATATAGAGGTGCGTCCAAGTACATTGTTGAGATTGTGTATTGGATAGTTCAATGATGGTCACTTAGGAGAGGGGTTCTTTGTGTATACGTAGGTTGTCTTCAAACAGATTCAACTGTTACAGTACATACAATTGAATACAGAATACATTCAGTACAATAAAGCATACTCTCTCATAAACATACATGTGTACTGTATATACAAGCAGAGCACAGCAGAAACGCATAGAGACAAACAGTCTGAAGATCAATATTAGTATTAACCAATTATTGTTTGGTTGTTCGTTGTAGTGTATGTATGGATGATAAGAAAACAAAAATAATAACAATAAACAATTTTGGGTCAGTTTGTCCTAATGTATTTCTACCGTATTTAGAGTGAACAGGCATAAAGAACAAACTAACTGCACTCACCATACGATCCACAAATTTGTCAAACTGCTTCACAGTTACATCTCTGATCATATCCAGATCAGTTATGAACAGAAATGGTGTTGTGCCAAAGTATATTCTAACATGTGCAAGAACAAAGATAATTACTTAATCAAGGATAATAACTTAATCAAAATATAAAAAGTCCTTTAATTATACAAGATTGTGTGTAGGTGGGGGAAGTCCAAGAACAGAGCAGAGGAGAGAATCTCAAAGCTACAGAGAGCATGAGTGTCAACTCCACCATCAGTTGGAGTTGAATGTCAGAAAGGGCTTGTGACAAGAACTTCAGGGAATGCATCTGATCAATGAGCTACCACAACTGTGTGCATTTCATACAAAGCACACATTTACAGAAGAATTCTGTGTGCGTACATACAGTATATTATATGTACGTATCTGTGCACTATGTGAATTCACAGGTACATATATATATATATATACATACGTATATGTGAATAAAGTATGCATCCACCTATGTACACACACACATTCGTGTACACACAAGCACACCACACCAGTATTATCTAGGCACGTGAAGTATTCTCACCCACTGATAGGTCCATAGGTCTTGACAAGATGGGTATTCATGGCAACAACATCGCCCTACAATACCAAGAAATTCAAATATCACATTTTAAGGAATTCACATCTACACCAGACCCAGCAAACGGTATTGTACATACCGTATAGCGGGAAACTTTGGCGAGCATTAAATTTGGCGAATCAGTCCCCGGAACGAATTGGCGAGTTTTGAATTTGGCGGCATGACAAATTCCAGGATCGTCAGATTACGTCAGAATAAAATATGGCGGACTTTAAATTTGGCGATTTTCCGTAAAATCGCCAATTCGCCAAATTAAAAACTTCGCCAAAGTTTCCCGCTATACGGTATTGCTGTAACCATGTACATACTGCAACACATGTAACATACATTGAATTTCTTTATCAGATCCAAACTTCCAATAAATGGTTTTGGTTTTGGTCCCGGAATCCCTTGGCTGGTGAAGTACTTGAAAGGTTCATATCCAAATCTGCAGACACCAGACACCATCATGATGCGACAATGATCGCGATGTAAAATTGAACGACGCTATTGAAACCAATACTGCACGCACACACAAAATTGGTAGTACCCGACAACTCGAGATCTACATACACAGTGATATACTTACAGCTGGTAGACAGGCGCTATAAGGTAAATTGATGTAATTAATTCCGATCCCAATGTTATTGCGATTATTGGTACAAAAACACACAGGAAGCTAGTCTAGAGGGGCGGAAAAGGGAAGGGATGGTCTAGCCCAAGTAGGGATCAGTTCACACCTACAAATCAACAAATAGCACGTATAGAGTTTCTACGGCTCACCATACACCCTGTACGTGTTAGGAGGACCATAGATACTCTAACCATAGTCTATGCCCTAACTCAGGTTAGAGTATCTGTGGGAGGACAGAGGAAAGTAAGGAAAGAATAGATCTAGTGTTGTTTTGTCAATTATGCAACGATTCTTCGTCAGACTATAGGTACTCGCAATTTGTATCCTTCATTGCAAACATCGACGTCTCTAACCACTCTGTGAACGCACAGCAGACAAACTGCGTTCACAAAAGTATTTCATCTTTTCATTCATCAGAAATAAAAGCGATGGTACAACGAGGACTGAATATGTTGGTTCTAATTCCTTCATTTGCAATTCTTGATCGGCGAATTGCTGTGAACGGTCGGGAGACATGCGATTGTATTATGTCCTTGCAAAATACTAGTAATCGCGTTCATCTGACTGTCAGATGGGTGAATATTTCCAGTCCATGACACTCAACAATTAACTAAACTGAATCAATGAATATCATTGCCAAGTTTTTGGCAGTAGTATTTCATTGGTTGATTGTCACGCGCTCAGATGTGAACTAATCGCTACGTACTTGTGCTAGACCGTCCCTTCCCTTTTCCGCCCCTCGGCGCCTCTTAGGGACGGTCTAGCTAGCTACCATTACCATGCAGTGGAACACAGTAGGTGTCCTCGAAGGCTTAGCATTTTGAAGTAGTAAGCTGTTTGTTCCCAAATTATCGCTATAATTAGAATCGCCGGCGGTTGTTAATTATAACAGTCAGACACTCACCTGTAGTACACGTAGAGAGAAAGCAATAACACTAGCAGTGTAGCGAGACCATAAGTACTGAAAAGTAGAGCGAAGGGATCCATACGCAGTCTCCTTTGAATTTATCAAGTCAGCACAATGGTTTTTCGGATAAAACTGGAAAATAATCAACACGCGAGTTTCGATGCATGACCTGTGATGGCCATTTTGCTTATGTATTTGACGCCGGGTTATGACGCAATAGACCCTTTGCGCATTCTAGTAGCAGTGACGTCATACCCTCTTGGTCGTAAAGGGTTCAAGCATAGCTCTCTATACTACCGTACGTTACGCAGTATAGAGAGTCTATGGTTCAAGTTCAAATTATTTTAACAAATCTCCACAGCACAGTAGGCTGGTACTGAAAAGAATCCTGCAAATACATACAGATATGTAAATACAATTAATGAATAAGTAACAAAAATGAATAAATAACTTGATCAATCAAATTTACTGATGTAAAGGGTTTTTTTTCGTATAGAATGTCAATTGTAAGACTTGTGAAGACTTATATTTTGCCATCGTGGAAGGAGATTCTCGAAACTGTACGTACGTTTTCTATTTATTTCTCGACGGATTGTAAATATGCCACACCACTGTGCTGTTCCCGGTTGTACATCCAACTGCAAGACTTTTCTACAGGTGTCTTTCTTTCCACAAGTTTCCATCTGACGCAGTAGGGCTAGAAACATACGTAGAGTTGATCATGAAAGTAAGGGAGTTTGGACTATTAACAGTTCCACACGTGTGTGTACTTAGCATTTTACTGCCGAATCGTACCACGTATCAGGTAGAAAAAGAATGCGCAAGACCACGCGGACAAACAGAATGTTAATATCCAACGCTATATACCAAGAGTTTTCAATTGTTTTCCCCAAAGATTACAACCCACTTCCAGCAAGAGGCCGGGAAAGCACCTGCCAATGCCCCAGATGGAAACCTGTGGAAGAACGTGTGGAGAAATCTTGCATGCTGTTCAATGTACAGCTGGGAACATGCAGCACAGTGGTGTGGCATATTTACAATACATAACACACTCAATACTAATGAATTTATTGTGATTAATAATAATAATTAGAAATTAATTGGATATTATTTGTAATTTCTTCAACTTCAATATTGAAATTATGATATTATGAAGTAAATTGATTAAGGAAATGAAGAGTATTTAATTTAATGATTATTTGGAATAGGTGTCACGCAGTATAGTTGGTTGAAGTGTCTCTCTCAATCTCTGCGTCGGAAGTTGACGTACAATCCATTCTTTGGCCTCAGGGTAACTCCCAGTTCAACTTCCAACGGGTCCTGCAAATGAGATCACATGTATTAATTGGAAGTGGAAACATGATATGTACAACATATACGTGCACACACAATGCATGTAGCATATTATGTACTCTAGTGGCATATACTCTAGCAGCACATACTCGAGTAGCACATACTCTAGTAGCATAATATACTCTATCAGAGGTGTGTAACTCAATTAAAGGTCAACAAGTAAGATTATATTATAGATAATATCTGTACTGATATTATTATATACACTCAATCCATAATATGTACAGTCACACATAATAAGCACCTTAGTCTCTGGAGCCAATTCAATCTTGAAGTTCCTGACAATGTCAATGAGAGCCATTTTAGCTTCCATCAGTGCAAACCTCATTCCAACACAGTTTCTAGGTCCAAGGCCAAATGGAAGGTAAGCACAAGGATGACGCTTAGCCTTCTCCTCTGCTGTGAACCTGTGTATATGGAGAAATATCAATAAAGAATATATTCTGAACAAAGTTGGAATAAGTAAAATAAGGGCACACTAACAAGTACAAGTACATACGTATATTATGCTGAATAAAGATTAAAACACGCTAACACATATGTATATACACATAATATGGTCATATATGTTATAAATATGCACACACACACACACACACACACACACACACACACACACACACACACACACACACACACACACACAGACACACACACACACACACACACGCACACACACACATCTGTACTACAGTACTACAGTGCAACTTGCTTAGTAATCATTGTGGTTAGTACATAATCCTGGTTAGTGACTATATACACCTCACTCAGTCCCTAGCTCATGTCAACCAATACTGATAGTAAGTACCTCTGATAAGAAGTACAGATTTGGTGTGCCCTTCAAGATACAAGTTTGACTGTACATCAAACTGTAGTTTGGATATGTCCCTGACTTAAGTTACACACAATCATTACTCTAAAGGTAAATTAAATGTTGAAAGAGAGAGAGATGTTGCATAACCCTATGTCTATGGACTAGTTGTGAACATTCATGTGTGTCGTGTTGACATCTGCAAATTATGTACATGTACTAACACCCACACCCACTCACCGCTCTGGAATGAATTCCTCAGGTTCTGGCCAGAGATCTGGATTCTTGTGAATATCATAAATCGGAATCAACACTTGTACCCCATTCTTGATGGTAACCCCATTGATAACACATTCTTCATTGCACAGACGAAGAGTTCTGTCATGAGAGGAGATGAACAATATCAAATACAATGTTTAGACTAGCTTGGTTAGTAAAGAGATCAAAGGGAAAAGTATGTTCACATTTGTAATTTGTACCCTTCTTCATTGGTTCTATAAACTGTTCAGCAACAATTAATACAGTTTCATATGCATACATGCCACAGTATAGTTGTATTCTGTCGAGCTAGGCGCTCCGGCAATCAATTATCACCTTGTTCGCAGCTGGGACACACCTAGACAGGCTACTACTACTACTACGTACATACAACACAATTGATGGCAGCTCTTGACCACACCCACACATTACACAAGGCAATAGGGTCATGTACATATGTGTGCATGTCTCTCCACACACATTCACAGTATAGTAGCCCCACCAGGGCTAAGGCTCACCCACGTTAAATAAGTCTCCATAACCATAACCACAATTGGATAATCCGCCAAACTCACTTGACTGCCAAAATTAGCCTAAACTAATTGCGGCGGATTAAGTGGGTGACACTGTCCAGGCAATCATGAAGAAATCATGGTACTATTCAGTTTATTGTCTGAAACTGCAGGATAATAGTGATCTGTAATAGTCTTACTGATCCAGGCTGATAAAAATGTCTCCCCGACCAGACCATTCTCCTCACTTCATAGCCTGTACACTACTCAAGCATTGGAGTAAGGAGAATGATCTCTAGTAGTCTTACTGATTCAGGCTGATAAAAATGTCCCCCAGACCAGACCATTCTCCTCACTTCATAGCCCGTACACTACTCAAGCATTGGAGTAAGGAGGGAGGGTTGGTGCATGAAAAGGAGTCTTCATAGCCTCCACCGTGTCTGGAACAGACTGTGAAGATGAAATGTTTCAAACCCCAGGAAAGCAGAGGGAGGTTGTGGGAGTGAAAACATCAACAACTCACGAAGGTGCAGGTGGGTACAATCGTAATGTCTCACTCAGAACCATGTCAAGATATTCCAGCTCATGTGTAGCATTGTACATTGACTTGCCCTGAGAAATAAACAATAAAAGCAAACGTTCACATTGCAGTCAACATGGAAGTATAAGTACTCTACAAGCACAGCTACGTATGTACACATAAGTTTATATACACACATGCGCATGTACATATGTACGTATGTAATACACATGCAAACAGTAAACACATAACATCACTCACCGGATTCTCATCAAAGTACTCATGAATCTCATTAGCAAGCTTCTCCTGTACTTCAGGGTTCTTAGCCAGCAAGTAAGTAGCAAAAGTGATAGCTACACTGGTTGTCTCATGGCCAGCAAACAGGAAACCAACAACATCAGCTACAATCTCTCCAGTTTCGAGCCCTTCCTTAGTCTGTTCATCACTGGAATCGATCAGCAGTTGAAGGAGGTCCTTTCGCTGTAAACGTACACACAAGGTCAGGTCAAAGCAGTAGAAGAGATCTGTTCACACCATTGTCACTCACAGCGGCTGTGCTTCCTTCCTCTCTTCTCATCTCAACCATCTTAATGGAGGCCTGGGTCAGTCGTGGGAGAGTATTCATCAGACCTACTAGTCTCAGAAAAGGTCTCATTATGGGAGCAAGTCTTGGAATTGATACTGCAAAAGAATAAGTGTTATAGAATGAAGAATGTTCATAGCTTCAGTCTCCATGTACACTAAAGACTCCTTTTTAAATAATAACATACAGTACTGTAGTACAAACCTAACATACGTACTTACAGCAAGTTACAAGGGATCAGATATGCATATGTACATCGTTAGCAGTACTAGAGACTATACAGCACCATAAACTGCATTACATGGAGATATTGTACAGGGACACAATTCAGACCACCAAGAGGTGGAACAGGGGAAATGGAGGGATATCTGTACATGGGGGGGGGGGGGTGAAGGTGTGAAGAAGGAGTAAAGAAGAACATGGCAGGAAGGCATTTCAAAACAGTTGTCAAAGTATTCACTAGGAGTCCATGGTCAAACAAACATTACATTCAATTGTATAAAAGTGCCAAAAGTTGTGTAAAAGTGAAACTGCCAAAATTCATAACTGTTACAGCACACTGTCCAGTTGACCTACTCAAGATAAACTGTATAAATCTCATGAACATGGCCTGCTTCCCAGTTAAGACCTTGAACAGCCCCCTTGCATCCTCGTATATTTCTCCTCCCTTTCCTCCTTGTACGTCAACAGACCTTCCAAAGGCAGTGGACAGTATCACCTCCATGGTCATCTTGCTATAAAGACTGCAACAAAAGAAGAGAAAAAAGTCACAACGTATAAAAATGTACATACACTCTCCTACGTATATAAACATTAATCTTATAGTAATAGGTATACTAACAATTATGTACACGTATATACATACAGTTATATTATGCATCGAACAATATTCATACACACAACTGTATGCACACACACACACACACAGACACACACACACACACACACACACACACACACACACACACACACACACACACACACACACATTGCTTGTACTACATTTGCTGGGGACTAAACATCACCACTACTCACCCAAATACTTACTTACATATTGGACCTTTCACCCAACAAGTACTCAGGTTCATAGTATGTAATTTTGCATCACCACTACTCACCCAAGTACTTCCACAGTTTCTCCTTTCTCTGCCAGTACAGATATCTTCTCTGCCAGACGTACTGTACTCTCCTTGATGAGGGGCTCCATCTAACAGGAGATGAGGAGAAACTAACTCACTACAGTCTCAACATATACAGGAGAAGACTTCATCCCCTCACCAGTTTCATCTTGTGACCACTAAATGCAGGAGAAATGAAATGCCTTCGTTTTCTCCAATCGTCCCCAGATGTAGAAAATAGACCATTGTACATCTTGCCATCAACCTTGACCTTCATCCCAGAAGCACTATGCTACACAGGTACAATACACACACATACTTCTGTCAATACTAGTCAAATATCTGCAAATGTATGGACCTGTCCATAAAGACGAAAAGGGACCAAGAAAAGATGGTCTCTGTAGACAGGTGGTCTTGATATAGAGGTGCGTCCAAGTACACTGTTAGATTGTGTATAGGATAGTTCAATGATGGTCATTTAGGAGAGGGGATCTTGTGTATAGGTTGTCTTCAAACAGATTCAACTGTTACAGTACATACAATATTGAATACAGAATACATTCAATACAATAAAGCAAGCTCTGTCATAAACATACATGTGTACTGTATATACAAGCAGAGCACAGCAGAAACTCATTGAGACAAACAGTCTGAAGATCAATATTAGTATTAACCAATTGTTGAACTTTGTTTGTTTGTTCATAGTAGTGTATGTATGGATGATAAGAAAACAAAAATAATAACAATAAACAATTTTGGGGGTACATTACAGTTTGTCCTAATGTATTTCTACCGTGTTTGGAGTGAACAGGCACAAACAACAAACTCACCATATGATCCACAAATTTGTCAAACTGCTTCATAGTTACATCTCTGATCATATCCAGATCAGTTATGAACAGAAATGGTGTTGTACCAAAGTATATTCTAACATGTGTAAGGACAAGGATAATCACTGAATCAAAGATAATAACTTAATCAAAATATACAAAGTCCTTTAATTATACTAGATTGCATGTGTGTACATACGTAGGTGAGGGAAGTCCAAGAACGGAGCAGAGGAGAAAATATCAAAGCTATGGAACATGAGTGTCAACTCCACCATCAGTTAGAGTTGAATGTCAGAAAGGGCTTTTTGACAAGAACTTCAGGGAATGCATCTGATCAATGAGCTACCACAACTGTGTACATTTCATACAAAGCACACATTCGCAGAAGAATTCTGTGTACATACAGTACATTACATGTATGTATCTGTGTACTATGTGAATTCATAGGTACATATATATATATAATGTGGGAAAGTCAGGTATAATGCATATGAGGAAGAAGGTGGTGGAGAGGTGTGAGGTGGAGTACAAGGTGGATGGAGAGGTGATCCCAATGGTGTCCAGCTATAAGTATCTGGGGTGTGTCGTAGATGAACACCTGGAGTTTAGAGAGATGGTGGAAGAGAAAGCGGCTGCAGGGAGGAGGGCACTAGGTGCTTGGCTGAACAAATGTAGGGTTGAAGTTGGCAATGTTGAGATTGGAACTTTCAAGAAACTTATGAGTGCTTTGGTTGATTCAACAATGCTGTATGGGGCTGAGATCTGGGGTTGTACAAGTAGTGCTGAAACAATTAATCAGGTGCAACTACGTGCTTTCCGAATGTTCTTTGGAGTTGGCACCCTACACCCAAAGACATCACTGATGATGGAAATGGGATTGTTGCCAGTAGTTTGGGAGGCAAGAGTGAGGTGCGTGCAGTTCTGGTACAAGATATTGATGAGTAAGGTGTATGAAGGCAGACTGTTGCGGAAGGTGGCTTTGCGAGCAGTGGAGTGGAGAAAGGGGTGTTGGATTAGATCTATTGCCAAGTGTGTGGGTAAATTTGGGTGGCAGGATGTGAGTGGTGGGATGATCAGGGAGTTGTCACAGTCAGAAGTAAATGATATGTTGTTGAGTGTTGCTTGGAGGAATGTAAAAGAGGAATGGAAGAAAGAGATGCACGAAAAGCCAAAGTTGTCAATGATGGAGCTTATTGCAGAATGTGGAGTCGAGTCGAGCTGTGCAGTTTTGAAGTTGAAGGCTGAAAGAAGGATTATGCTGAAGTTGAGAGGTGGAACGGCGGCTTTTCAAATCGAAATGGGAAGGTGGCATGGAGTGAAGAGGGAGGAGAGGGTGTGCAAGGAGTGTGACAGTGGGGAGGTGGAAGATGTGGTTCATTGGCTATTGCAGTGTTCTGCATGGGATCATCTCAGACAACCACTTCTGGCAGCAATGGATGTAGTGATGGAAGATTTCTCGGTACAGAATGAGAAGGAAAAAGCAGCTCTGATATTATCATTAGCATGTAGGAATTATCGTATATTGTCTATTATTAACTCTATGTGGTCAGCTAGGTTTTATTAACTTCATCTCCATGTACTGTACAAACTAGCAGACTATTAACTTTTATTACTTCCATTTTTTTGTTATAATATTCCCTAGTGTTATGTGTTGTGGATACAGTGCTACATGGGACCATATGGTGTCCTAGTACCCTTTGTGGTATGGTGCACTTTAATTATAATAATAATAATAATAATAATAATATAGTATATATATATATATATATGTGTAGTAGTTATACCCCGCTTTCGGTGTGTACTGTGCGGATGTACTAAGTGTTAGGAATAGATTGGCCGAGGGCGCAGCCCGAGGCTAATCTATTCCTAACACTTAGTGCATCCGCACAGTACACACCGAAAGCGGGGTATAACTAGTATGTACCCCGTAGGCACATTCATTTACGCGGGCTGGTAGGCCTATCGATCGAGGTTTTCAACGAAGAGCAGCAAGAAGGCCTAATAACACTGCAGCAATCGTCGTTCGTTTGGTAAATTTCATCCTCAGGCTCGTTTCAGCAAGTTTCCTCTTTCGTTCGGTAAAGTTAATACTCCTAGGCTCGTTGTTTTGGCAAGTTTCCTATTTTGTTCGTTCGTTCCTTCAGAATCTGTAGATATTCTAAGGCTCGTTGTTTTGGCAAGTTTCCTATTTCGTTCGTTCGTTCGTTCCTTCTGTAGATATTCTAAGGCTCGTTGTTTTGGCAAGAAGTTTCCTATTTCGTTCGTTCGTTCCTTCTGTAGATATTCTAAGGCTCGTTGTTTTGGCAAGTTTCCTATTTCGTTCGTTCGTTCGTTCTGTAGATATTCTAAGGCTCTTGGTTTCGGCAAGTTTCCTCATTCGTTCGGTAAATATATTCCAAGGTTCATGGGTTTGGCAAGTTTCCCTTGTTCGTTCGGAAAATATTCTGAGGCTCGTGGGTTCGGCGAGTTTCGTCGTTCGCTCAGTAACTAGCCGAAGCTTGTTAGATTAAATAATGCCACTTACAAAAACTGGGGTACATCACAAATGTACCCCAGTACATCGCGAATGTACTCCTGTCGGCGCTTTTGAAGTTGATTGAAAACGCCCACGCATCGGGGTACATATATATATATATACATACGTATATGTGAACGAAGTATGCATCCGCCTATGTACACACACATTCGTGCACACACAAGCACACCACACCCGTATTATCTAGGCACGTGAAGTATTCTCACCCACTGATTGGTCCATAGGTCTTGATAAGATGGATGTTCATGGCAACAACATCACCCTACAATACCAAGAAATTCAAATATCACAATTTTACGGAATTCACATCTACACCAGACCCAGCACACGGTATACGTAGTACATATTGCTGTAAACATGTACATACTGCAACACATGTAACATACATTGAATTTCTTTATCAGATCCAAACTTCCAATAAACGGTTTTGGTTTTGGTCCCGGGATCCCTTGGCTGGTGAAGTACTTGAAAGGTGTATATCCAAATCTGCAGACATGAGACATCATGATGCGACAATGATCGCGATGTAAAATTGAACGACGCTATCGAAACCAATATGGCACGCAAACACAAAATTGGTAGTACCCGACAACTCAAGATCTACAAACACAGTGATATACTTACAGCTGGTAGACAGCCGCTATAAGGTAAATGGATGTAATTAATTCCGATCCCAATGTTATTGCGATTATTGGTACAAATAACAAACACACAGGAAGCTAGCCTAGCTAACTAGACCGTCCCTTAGAGGCACCGAGGGGCAGAAAAGGGAAGGGACAGTCTACCCCAAGTAAGGATTAGTTCACACCTGCCAATCAACAAATAGCACGTATATAGTTTGTACGGCTCACTATACACCCCGTACATGTTAGGAGGACCATAGATACCCTAGCCACAGTCTATACTCTAACTCAGGTTAGAGTATCTGTGGGAGGACAGGGGAAAGTGAGGAAAGAATAGATCTAGGGTTGTTTTGTCGATTATGCAATGATTCTTCGTCAGAATATTATAGGTACTCTTAATTTGTATTGTTCATCGCGAACATCGACATCTCGAACCACTCTGTGAACGCACAGCAGACAAACTGCGTTCACAAAAGTAATACAGTTCATCTGTTAGTTCGTCAGAAATAAAAGCGATGGTACAACGAGGACTGAATATGTTGGTTCTTATTCCTTCTTTTGCAATTCTTGATCGGCGAATTGCCATGAATGGTTGGGAGACATGCGATCGTATCATGTCCTTGCAAAATACTAGTAATCGCGTTCATCTGACTGTCAGATGGGTTAATATTTCTAGCCACCGACAATGAGTACATAGTATCATCCTCCATGACACTCAACAATTAAGGTCGAGTATCTATGGCTAGACCGTCCCTTCCCTTTTCCGCCCCTCGGCGCCTCTTAGGGACGGTCTAGCTAGCTAGACTAATAGGAAGCTAGTTGCTGGCTTCACTAAAGACCCTAGGGACCTGGGTTCACCGTCAGGTATGTTGTAGCTAAGGGCTACCATTACCAATGGAACACAGTAGGTGTCCTCGGAGGCTTAGCATTTGAAGTAGTAAACTTTTTGTTCCCAAATTATCGTTATAATTAGAATAGCGGTTGTTAATTACAACAGAACACTCACCTGTAGTACACGTAGATAGAAAGCAATAACACTAGCAGTGTAGCGAGACCATAAGTACTGAAAAGTAGAGCGAAGGGATCCATACGCAGTCTCCTTTGAATTTATCAAGTCAGCACAATCGTTTTCGGATAAAACTGGAAAATAACTAACACGCGAGTTTCTATGCATGACATGTGATGGCCATTTTGCTTATTAGACGCCGGGTTATGACGCAATAGACCCGTTGCGCATTCCAGATATAGTAGCAGTTACGTCATACCGTCTTGGTCGTGAAGGGTTCAAGTTCAAGTTCAAATTATTTTAACAGATCTCCACAGCACAGTAGGCTGGTGTTAAGGAGAATCCTGCAAATACATACAGATATGTAAATAAAATTAATGAATAAGTAACAAAAAGTAAGAGAACAAGCAATATGACAGAAAAAAAAACAGAACAAAACAAGAACCAACAAATAACATCAATAGTGGAAGGATAATTTAAAACAAGCAATTGATTTCCAAAAAATAAATAAATGAATAAATAATCAACTTAATCAAATTTACTGATGTAAAGGGTGTTCATCGTATAGAATGTCAATAGTAAGACGTGTGAAGATAGGGGTTGCAACGAAAAAAATCGATGTCATCGGATCTTGATGAAAATTACAAGATATATGCAACTCAAGTCAGAAAATCTAATGGTGACCTTCGTTTCTTGGTAGATTAATGTTCGGGAAAGTTACACGCGATTAACCTCGTATTTCGTACAGCGGTGCGATTAAATTTATACTCATGAATTTGAATCAAACTGGAATTCGCCCTCAATTCACAAGTATATACTGGATACATTTACTAAGGAAATGTGCAGACAAGTGCAAGGAAAATAAAAAAAATGACGGAGCTACGCTGGCATATGTTCGACGGTGTAATCAAATTTGGTTACATTTTAATTTGTGCCATTACAAGATGGAAATGAAAGCAAAACAAACCGTCACGCTATCAAAGGTTCACCGACATCTGAGCTACCCATGACCGAAAAACGGTGAGGCTTACACTTCGCAAACCACAAGTATGTACATGGTATTCATACAGAATGAAGGGATTATGCACTCCTTCTAGTAAAATACATCTAACTTGATAATCTTACATGTCCAGAGTTTAAATAACGATAGCTTACTAAATCCATACTATATAGAAGCAGGTGTGCTGGTGATGTATATTAATGCATGGGAGATAACTTACTTGGATCCCGAAAGAAAGGAAAAGGAGAGAATCCACACAGCTGGGGGGCTCAAACACAGAGTGTCTGGCTGTAGCCGCCATAACTACTGCGCCACAAGCCACCACAGCAACCAGCCTCTAGTTCAGGGTTCAAGCCGCTCAACTGCTGTTTTTAATTTTTTTTTTCTTTTCTCTCCAAGCAGGTTGTCCTCCATATCAGGTAGCTTACTAAGGTTACTCAAACCACAGGTCCGAGGTCCCTTTCCCTAGCCCATAATGTTACTGTGCATCTATGATTATCATAATTCAGTCCATTTGTTAGCTAGTGTAACAATTTAAAATTCTGCACAGAACATTACTGCAGCAGTTGGGAATGAGGTGTTGTAGCTAACCCCAGCTACATTTGGAGGTGTTTAATATTTTCAATGTATGGGATAGTATAGGAAAGAAAATGCTAAGCACCTTTTTGAATAGCTCATGGGAAAGTGGGCGTATCAACCAGATATTTTTACCAGGCCTAGCTGGAGACAAGTATTAACTTATGAAACAATTCTCATCTCAATAGGTAATTGTATATAGCTACTTTAGGAGGTGTTTAATATTTGAATGTACATACAAAAGTACATGCATAATTATATGTGGCATATGGGCACTGGGGACAGTTTTTGTTCGACTACACAATGCATCTTTTTGTTATCAGAAGGACTGTACTAGTTCCAGAAGTGTGTCCGTGCATTCGTATTTGAGCTATGGTGCATCATGTACACACAGGAGAGGCCGCGGTGACAAGCGATAAAATTTGACATTTTTTGCTTGTCACCTTGAGGCCTGTAGCACACTCAGGGCAGTCTGTAGACATCCAAAATTGTATTGGTGAGTTTGGTATGGACACTGGGCAGCCCTTGATGACCAGCAAAGGAATGTGAAATCCCCTGCGTGATTACCACAAGGTGTATTATGCATATATTTGAATGTATTATGCATTATTATTATGTGGCATATGGCCCCAGGGAGAATTCTTGTTCAACAACAAAACGTATCTTTTTTGTTATCAGAAGGACCGTACTAACTCCAGGAGTGTGTCCATGCATTTGTATTTGAGCTATGATGCATTATGTGCACACAGGAGAGGCCGCGGTGACAAGCAATAAAATTTAACATTTTTTTGCTTGTCACTGCAAGGCCTATAGCGCACTTATATGGGACAATCTGTATGCATCCAAAATTGTGTTGGTGAGTTTGGCATGGACACTGGGCATCCCTTGGTGACCAGCAAAGGATTGTGAAATTACCTGCGTGATCACCACAAGGCGTATTATGCTTATATTTGAATGTACATACAAAAGTATATGCATTATTATGTGTGGCATAATATATGGGATGATATAGGAGAGAAAACACTAAGCACCTTTTTGAATAGCTCATGAGAAAGTGGGTATGTCAACCTAATAATTTTACCAGACCTATAGCTGGGGACGTGAATTAACCTATGAAATAATTCCCATCTCAACAGGTTGCCTGTAACTCCAGCTACATTGGGAGGTGCTTAATACTATTTCAATATAATATGGGAGCGTACGTATAGGAGAGAAAACGCAACGCTAAACACCTTGAACAGCCCATGGGAATGTGGGCGTATCAATCTCATGTTTTTACCAGATCTAGGTGCGGAGGTGAACTAACTTACAAAGCACTTCTGATCTCGATATGTTCGTAACCCCAGCTACATTTGAAGGTGCTTATTATGTTTTCAATGTATGGGAGTGTATAGGAGAGAAAACCCTAAGCACCTTTTTGCATAGCTCATGGGAGAGGGGGCATGTCAACTAGATATTCTAGACATACATAGCTATGTGAACTAACTAACTAATCTGAACTGAACTCCATTTTTTTGTGTGGTGACCAGCAAGAAATGGAAAATTTAATATCTAGTCCCCATGGCCACACTGATGTACATGTGATGCATCATAGCAAAAATACTGCTGCATGTACACCCTCCTGGAGGTAGTACAGACCTAATGATGGCTAATATGTTTTGCCACTGGGCGCAAAACCTCCCCAGCCTTCATATATGATACACACGTATATTAATACAATTTTGCTTGTGCGTACTTTCCTATGGAGGTGCTATTGATAGACCACATGGTGACCACCCAAATAGTGCGAACAGTGAGTTACCCCTGCCCCTTCAAACTGACCTAAAGCGGGATCCGCAATCTCCGTGCATTAGAACAATGGATAAACTGAATTGCAACGCTTATCTTGTGCACACCCACTCTAGCTCTGTGAAAGTATGTGCATAGATCCAGAGTGGATAGCTTATGGCAAAAATTATCTTATTAAAGATTAATAATCATTAAAATTAATTATAATTAAATTCACACTATACAGTCTAATATTACACAAACAAACAATATTACAATTAGTCCATGTACAGAAAAGTCAAGTACGATACTAATGAATTTATTGTGATTAATAATAATAATTAGAAATTAATTGGATATTATTTGTAATTTCTTCAACTTCAATATTGAGATTATGATATTATGAAGTAAATCGTTTAAGAAATTAAATGAAGAGAATTGATGATTATTTTGAATAGGTGTCATGCAGTATAGTTGGTTGAAGTGTCTCTCTCAATCTCTGCGTCGGAAGTTGACGTACAATCCATTCTTTGGCCTCAGGGTAATTCCCAGTTCAACTTCCAACGGGTCCTGCAAATGAGATCACATGTATTAATTGGAAGTGAAAACATGATATGTACAACATATATGCGCACATACAATGTATGCATGTAGCATATTATGTACTCTAGTGGCATATACTCTAGCAGCACATCCTCGAGTAGCATATACTCTAGTAGCATAATATACTCTATCAGAGGTGTGTAATTCAATTAAAGGTCAACAAGTAAGATTATATTATAGATAATATCTGTACTGATATGTACACTCAATCCATATGTACAAACACACATAATGAGCACCTTTGTCCCTGGAGCCAACTCAATCTTGAAGTTCCTGACAATCTCAATGAGAGCCATTTTAGCTTCCATCAGTGCAAACCTCATTCCAACACAGTTTCTAGGTCCAAGACCAAATGGAAGGTAAGCACAAGGATGATGCTTAGCCTTCTCCTCTGCTGAGAACCTGTGAATATGGAGAAATATCAATAAAGAATATATTCTGAATAATGTTAGAATAAGTAAAATAAGGGCACACTAACAAGTACAAGTACATACGTATATTATGCTGAATAAAACTTAAAACACGCTAACACATATGTATATACACATAATATGTACATATTATGTTATAAATATGCACATGTAAACATTGTCAACTATAGTATTGTGTCTGTAGTGACTAGGACTCTATGTTTTGTTTTGAGTAACTATGGCAATGGTAATTAGAAGATAGTATTTAGAACTGATTAATGATGTAATATGTGCCTATGCATATATGAGCGGCTGTAACTTGTAGACAGTTTTGCGTTAAGTTGATTGATTGAAGTCAGTGAAATTCGGTGAAGTTTCGTCTTTCAAATAAGCCTAGGCTTACACACACACACACACACACACACACACACACACACACACACACACACACACGCACACAAACAGAAAGGCACACATAAACAAACTATGTAAATGTACAAACATGAACATGTACACACACTATGTAAAATAGTATTGATTCAAGAAGTTACTGTCCATTGCCATGGTAATAGTACAATAGCAATTTCTACCACCATGACATCATCATAAGTACACAGGTATGCAGGCCTGTACACAGGGGGGGTTCTAGGGGGTTCGACCGAACCCCCCTTTGTGTCTATACATTGAAATGATAAAATGCTGTTGTCCAAGTGAAATCATTGTCTAGGGCACAAATGATCAAAATTTCACAGTAATATGATCTGATATAAAGGTGATGCAGCCACCCCATTATATGATGTAATGATTATGTAGACTGGAATCAGTCAATTTGCAATTCGATTCAGCACAGTAGCTTTGAGCTTTGTGTATATTCGTATATTTGTGACATGACCAGACCAAACTGCATGTTATGCTTAATTAATATCAAACCTTCAACAATGATCTGTATAATTGTGATGACATGCATGTGTGATGACAGATGGATATGAACTGGACTAAAAATGTAACCCCCCTTTTGTGAAGCCTGCGTACGGGCCTGGTATGTACATGTATTGTGATTGAGTGAACATTGAGAGTCAGAACACTTGCCCACAAAGTGCAATATGTAGTGACCAGGTCAGTGTGCATGAATTATAGTTGGTGAGAGGTTTGAGGCTTCAGCTTCGGGAGTAAGGGGTCATTGTAAACACATCACTAAACACCATATGAACTATTGTACTATACAGTGCAACTTGCTCAGTAATCATTGGGGTTAGTACATAATCCTGGATAGTGAGTACACCTCACTCAGTCCCTAGCTTGTGTACACTATGTCAACCAATACTGATAGAGTCTGATAAGAAGTACAGATTTGGTGTGCCCTTCAAGATACTTCCTAAGCAAGTTTGACTGTACATCAAACTGTAGTTTGGATATGTCCCTGACTTAAGCTACAAACAATCATTACTCTAAAGGTAATGCTGAAAGAGAGAGAGAGATGTTACATAACCCTATGTCTATGGGCTAGTTGTGAACATTCATGTGTGTCGTGTTGACATCTGCATATTATGTACATGTATATACTAACACACCCACATACACTCACCGCTCTGGAATGAATTTCTCAGGTTCTGGCCAGAGATCTGGATTCTTGTGAATATCATAAATCGGAACAAACACTTGTACCCCATTCTTGATGGTAACCCCGTTGATAACACATTCTTCATTGCACAGACGAAGAGTTCTGTCATGAGAGGAGATGAACAATATCAAATACAATGTTTAGACTAGCTTGGTTAGTAATGAGATCAAAAGGAAAAGTATGTTCACATTTGTAATTTGTACCCTTCTCGATTAGTTCCATAAACTTTTCAGCAACAACATATGCATACATGCCACACTATAATTGCATCCTGTCAGTCTAGGCCCTCCGTGAATCAATTATCACCTTGTTCACCTGTAGCACACCTAGACAGGCTACTACGTACACACAAGACAACTGATGGCAGCTCTTGACCACACCCACACATTACACAAGGCAATAGCACCATGTACATATGTGTGCATGTCTCTCCACACACATTCACAGTATAGTAGCCCCCCCCAGGGCTAAAGGCTCACCCACGTTAAATAAGTCTCCATAACCATAACCATAATTGGATAATCCGCCAAACTCACTAATCCACCAAAATTAGCCTAAACCAATTGCGGCGGATTAAGTGGGTGACACTGTCCAGGCAATCATAAAGAAATTATGGTACTATTCAGTCTATTGTCTGAAACTGCAGGATATACAGTGCAGTGATCTGTAGTAGTCTTACTGATCCAGGCTGATAAAAATGTCTCCCCGACCAGACCATTCTCCTCACTTCATAGCCCGTACACTTCTCTAGCATTGGAATGAGGAGATAGGGCTAGTGTATGGGAAGGAGACTTCATAGCCTCCACCATGTCTGGAACAGACTGTGAAGATGAGGTGCTTTAAACCCCAGGGAATCAGAGGGAGGTTGTGGGAGTGAAAACATCAACAACTCACGAAGGTGCCGGAGGGTACAATCGGAATGTCTCACTCAGAACCATGTCAAGATATTCCAGCTCATGTGTGGCATCGTACATTGACTTGTCCTGAGAAGCAAACGTTCACATTGCAGTCAACATGGAAGTATAAGTACTCTACATGCACAGCTATGTATGTGCATCTACGTAATTACACACACATGCGCTTGTACGTATGTATGTAATACACATGTAAACAGGAAACACACAACATCACACACCGGATTCTCATCAAAGTACTCATGAATCTCATTAGCAAGCTTCTCCTGTACTTCAGGGTTCTTAGCCAGCAAGTAAGTAGTAAAAGTGATAGCTACACTGGTTGTCTCATGACCAGCAAACAGGAAACCAACAACATCAGCTACAATCTCTCCAGTTTCGAGCCCTTCCTTAGTCTGTCCATCGTTGGAATCGATCAGCAGTTGAAGAAGGTCCTTTCGCTGTAAACGTACACACAAGGTCAGGTCAAAGTAGATCTGTCTATACCATTGTCACTCACAGCGGCTGTGCTTCCTTCCTCTCTTCTCATCTCAACCATCTTAATAGAGGCCTGGGTCAGTCGCGGGAGAGTATTCATCAGACCTACTAGTCTCAGAAAAGGTCTCATTATGGGAGCAAGTCTTGGAACTGATACTGCAAAAGAATAAGTGTTATAGAATGAAGAATGTTCATAACCTCAGTCTCTATGTACACTAAAGACTCCTTTTTAAATAATAACACACAGTGCTGTAGTACAAACCTAACATACGTACTTACAGCAAGGTACAAGGGATCAGATATGCATACGTACATCATTAGCAGTACTAGAGACTATACAGCACCATAGACTGCATTACATGGAGATAGTGTCCTCACAGGGACACAATTCAGACCACCAAGAGGTGGAACAGGGGGAAATGGTGGGATATCTGTACATGGGGGGGGGGGGGATGAAGGTGTGAAGAAGGAGTAAAGAAGAACATGGCAGGAAGGCATTTGAAAACAGATGTCAAAGTATTCACTAGGAGTCCATGGTCAAACAAACATTACATCCGACTGTGTAAAAGTGCCAAATGTCATAACTGTTACAGCACACTGTCCATTTGACCTACTCAAGATAAACTGTAGAATTCTCGAGGACATGGCCTGCTTCCCAGTCAAGAACTTAAATAGGTCCCTAGCATCCTCGTATATTTCCCCTCCCTTTCCTCCTTGTACGTCAACGGACCTTCCAAAGGCAGTGGACAGTATCACCTCCATGGTCATCTTGCTGTAGAGACTGCAACAAAAAGAAAAGAAAAAAGTCACAATGTATAAAAATGTACGTACACTCACCTACGTATATAAACTAAGTTAACATTAATCTTATAGTAATAGGTATACTAACAATCATGTGTACGTATATACATACATTTATAATACTAGCTGAATTACCCGCCCTATGGGCGTAATTGACCGTAAACGTGTCATGAAAATGGCGCCTTTCAAGTACAGCGGTTAGTACGGTTTTGTTTGAATTCTAGAAGAATGTCCTAAAACGAAACGCCAACCCCCTTAGGACACTCCACAGGTGCCGCTGAGAAGGATTGGAGAGTTTGACGTCGATCGCGTGCGAACTGACGGAGAAGTTTACGAACAAACAAACAGAGAATCCTTGCATTATAGTAGGATTATTATGCATCAAATAATATTCCTACACACAAATGTATGCATACACATCCACAAACACACACACACACACCACACACACATAAACACACACACACACACACACACACACACACACACACACACACACACACACACACTCACTCACACACACACACACACACACACACACACACACACACACACACACACACACACACACACACACTGCTTGTACTACATTTGCTGGGGACTAAACATCACCACTACTCACCCAAGTACTTCCACAGTTTCTCCTTTCTCTGCCAGTACAGATATCTTCTCTGCTAGACGTACTGTACTCTCCTTGATAAGAGGTTCCATCTAACAGAAGATGAGGAGAAACTAACTCACTACAGTCTCAACATATACAGGAGAAGATTGCATCCCCTCACCAGTTTCATCTTGTGCCCACTAAATGCAGGAGAAATGAAATGCCTTCTCTTTCTCCAATCATCCCCAGATGTAGCAAATACACCATCGTATATCTTGCCATCAACCCTGACCTTCAACCCAGAAGCACTATGCTACACAGGTACAATACACACACATACTCCTGTCAATACACGTCAAATATCTGAAAATGTATTGAACTGAATATACAGTGGAACCTGTCTACAAAGACGAAAAGGGAACAAGAAAAAACGGTCTCTGTAGACAGGTGGTCTTGATATAGAGGTGCGTCCAAGTACATTGTTGAGATTGTGTATAGGATAGTTTAATGACGGTCATTTAGGAGAGGGGATCTTTGTGTATAGGTTGTCTTCAAACAGATTCAACTGTTACAGTACATACAATATTGAATACAGAATACATTCAATACAATAAAGCAAGCTCTGTCATAAACATACATGTGTACTGTATATACAAGCAGATCATAACAGAAACTCATTGAGACAAACAGTCTGAAGATCAATATTAGTATTAACCAATTGTTGAACTTTGTTTGTTTCATAGTAGTGTATGTATGGATGATAAGAAAACAAAAATAATAACAATAAACAATTTGGGGGTCCATTACAGTTTGTCCTAATGTTTGTATTTGGAGTGAACAGGCACAAACAACAAACTCACTGTACGATCCACAAATTTGTCAAACTGCTTCACGGTTACATCTCTGATCATATCCAGATCAGTTATGAACAGAAATGGTGTTGTACCAAAGTATATTCTAACATGTGTAAGGACAAGGATAATAGTAACTTAATGAAAATATACAAAGTCTATTAATTATACAAGATTGTGTGTAGGTGGGGGAAGTCCAAGAACGGCCGGAGCAGAGGAGAGAATCTCAAAGCTACAGAGAGTATGAGTGTCAACTCCACCATCAGTTAGAGTTGAATGTCAGAAAGGGCTTTTTGACAAGAACTTCAGGGAATGCATCTGATCAATGAGCTACCACAACTGTGTGCGTTTCATACAAAGCACACATTTGCAGAATTCTGTGTGCGTACATACAGTATATTATATGTACGTATCAGATTCTGTGTACTATGTGAATTCACAGGTACATATACATACGTATATGGGAACTAAAGTATGCATCCGCCTATGTACACACATGTTTGTGCACACACTAGCACACCACACCAGTATTATCTAGGCACATGGTAGTATTCTCACCCACTGATTGGTCCATAGGTCGTGACAAGATGGGTATTCATGGCAACAATATCACCCTACAATACCAAGAAATTCAAATATCACATTATTAAGGAATTCACATCTACAACAGACCCAGCACATATTGCTGTAAACATGTACATACTGCAACACATGTAACATACATTGAATTTCTTTATCAGATCCAAACTTCCAATAAACGGTTTTGGTTTTGGTCCCGGGATCCCTTGGCTGGTGAAGTACTTGAAAGGTGCATATCCAAATCTGCAGACACCAGACATGAGACATCATGATCCGACAATGATCGCGATGTAAAATTGAACGACGCTATCGAAACCAATACGGCACGCAAACACAAAATTGGTAGTACCCGACAACTCAAGATCTACATACGCAGTGATAACTTACAACTGGTAGACAGGCGCTATAAGGTAAATTGATGTAATTAATTCCGATCCCAATGTTATTACGATTATTGGTACAAATAACAAACACACAGGAAGCTAGCTGCTGGCTTCGCTTTAGACCCTAGGGTTCACCGTCAGGTATGTTGTAGCCAAGGGCTACCATTACCAATGGAACACAGCAGTTGTCCTCGGAGGCTTAGCATTTTGAAGTAGTGAGCTGTTTGTTCCCAAATTATCGTTATAATTAGAATAGCGGTTGTTAATTACAACAGAACACTCACCTGTAGTACACGTAGATAGAAAGCAATAACACTAGCAGTGTAGCGAGACCATAAGTACTGAAAAGTAGAGCGAAGGGATCCATACGCAGTCTCCTTTGAAT
>OZ026546.1:861413-896413 GCA_964020155.1 Chondrilla cf. caribensis | reverse complement strand
GCCTTATAAGGGAGGTGTCGATTGTTCACCTGTGTAGAGATCAGTAGCTAGTTAGTAGTTATGTAGTAACTCTCCGGCCATAACACACCATCAAGACATTAAATATGTTATTATATAGTATGATATTAGAGTTAGTGGTTAAGACTTGGGCACAAGGGCATTATGACATATAAAATACCGAGTCCCGAGGGCGAGTGTATTTTATATGTCATACGTACTGCCCGAGTGTCCATGTCTTAACCAGTATAGCATCAGTTGCTAATGCTTTATACTGTTGCTAATTAATGCTTTATACATTATAAAATTGCTGTATACTAGTACTGTTACTATGGTAACGGATGCTATATACGTATAGAGACCGTCTTTCCTATGTGTAGGCAGAATTAGGTCTAGCCACCAGACACTATAATGTATACCACACTAATTCATTGATAGAATGGAGTGTACCTAACTACTGCATTTATTGTAATGCAATTCCATTTGTGTGTATTTTTCTTTATTAATGTGTCCTGTCCTTATCACCACAGAGGTGGTTCTGACAATGACATTAGAGGGAGGCGATGGGAAATCTGGTTACCTGCTGGTCACATTCATCAATGGCACGGGAAGGTCTGAAACTGGTGCTGTGTGTGGCCCCGTCGATGACAAGACAGCCAAAACAGTTTGTGGGGCATTTGGATGGTTGAACGTTGCCTCCAGTGGGACTGCTCAGGACTTGGGGTGAGCTTTTTATGGAATCTAACCTAATACCACAAGTTGCATACAACTACAACACATTGGTACACATGCACCAGCCACTATCAACATATTTCAGTTATGCACAAACGTCATTGTTACAAGTGGATGGTGTACGACAGGACTGAACTGCGTCACAGTACTGTGATTTAGTACCCAATGTTTTATGTTGTGAATTCAGAGGGTTGTTGTACACTCTGTAAGTACAACAGTCTCTCAAGTGATCTGCACTTGTAGAGTGTGTGAGGGATATACTCCGTAGTGGGCGATCTCACTTCAAAACAAACATATGCGTTTTGAAGAGTTTGTGAGTCCTAATAAATGCGTGTGCAGTAGAAACGCGGCAGATGTTGTTTTTACCACGATTGGGTTTCTATTATTATTATGCCTCTACTACATATATCAAGACAAATAGTACTTAAAATTGATTTTTGGTAGGCAGCAATTTGTGTTAAGAGTGTTTGTTTCAGCACATTTCTATTGTTTTGTGTCCCACAAGGCAAATGTTTGTAAATTTATAATGAAAAGTTATGAATCTCAAGATATTTCTTCGGTATACAGTACATAAATGCACACGTATATTTCATATGTGCTAGGTGTCTACGGGTGTGCAAATTTTAGCATGTTGTTGCTATATTCTTGGGAACCAGACATGGGGTGGCCTACAGAGTGTCATCAAATGTGTGGCCATTTGTTGCTCAGTGAACCAGAAATGAGACTAAACTACACAGTACTTTTGACAAGAACATTTGTCGACATGATCATTACTCTTTTGTCTCTCAAGTGTTACTGTCAAATCTACCGATGAGATCAAGCTGCTTACTTTGAGTTGCAACGAATACTTCTCTTCCGGTGGGGTTATAACTTATGATTGCACATACGAAGAGATTGGGAACAACACCTGTACAGCTCAAGCTGCATCAGTTAGCTGCAGTAAGTCAGTATGTGTGTGTGTGTGTGTGTGTGTGTGTGTGTGTGTGTGTGTGTGTGTGTGTGTGTGTGTGTTTGTGTGTGTGTGTGTTTGTATGTCCCTTTAAGTTGTCTTTAGTTTCCACTGTATAAATATCTAAAGTTACACTGTTACTTGCTTAGTGAATGCCCTGGTTGATGCACACTCTTTGGTAATGCATACATTCACTTGATCCCTACTTCTGCACTATTCAACTTTGGCATGTCCTTCAAGGAACATACTAAGCAAGTTGGACTGTACATACATGCATAGTATTAATTGTAAATTATCTATCAGTACAGTAACATGCCACTTTCAACTATGCTAGCCATGATTCTACACAGACTGTGGACTGTAACTGCACCTCTGTGTCCTATCTCGTAGATCTCAGTAACGGAGAGCTTGCTGCAATTGTGATCATCTGTGTGATTGTGGTTATGGCCCTGATAGCCATTCCCATTGTGGTGGTCTGCATCTATGTATTCCGCACTCCGAAATCAAAGAAAGGTGGGACTATGGAACGTGCAAAACGTGATAAACTCCCTAGTGAGAAGAGTTTGTTAGTTGAGAATGCAGTAGATAAGGGTTCTGGTGATGAAGAACCTGTCGATGAAGAACCTGTTGATGAAGAAGACCCAAAAACTGAAATTTGAAATATATAGAGCTCACCAGATGTAATATATATAATATAATATAACTTGATATACGTCAGATGATATCATTTGATCGACCTTATTAGACGTTGTTTATGCTATTACAATTGTACCCTTGTAGGCCTTGAACTATTGTGATGTTGTAATGAAGTAATACTCATGTTGTAGTGTTATAATGAAGACTTATAGTGTTTGCGCTATAGTGTGACCGTTGAAGACCTAATAGTGCTTGTTATGTAGTGTTGCAATGAAGACTTAATATTATAATAGTACTAATATAGGCCAGGACTTGTAGTGTGTTTAACTTGCTGGTGTTGCAATGGAGTGGTGCTACATAATGATTGTTATATACCACAAAGTTATAGCAGAGTGCTTCATATATGTATATATATTATTTTTGTTACTGTATAATATACGTATATATATATATATATATATATATATATATATCACACCCTAGCTACATATATATTAGATATAATATTTAAAATGCATTGAACTCTAGTGCGATATTTATATAACATACTAATAAATATTGATCAATATTTATGTAAATCACCTTGAATGCAACACTGTGCAAGTCTTTATTGTAGCTACTGGCCATAATAATATACATATACTGGTTCTGAAAACACTATAATATATTATTAATTCCAAATAATCCGTAATAGTACAGGTGGGCCCGGAGCAAGCAAATTTTCATTGGTCAGGCCAAATTACTGTCAAATGATTACATTGAGTGCATGAGGAAGCGGACATATATATGTAGAGCGATAAAATAACAACTTATAACAATGTCATGCAATCTTACAATAATGAATTGCTACATTAATTTTAAATTGTAGCAAACAGAATATGAAATTAGAACACTATTATAGTGAAAGAAAAGACATAATGCTGTCCTGAAGACATGCATACATGAACTATAAAAAGAACATTGTTAAGATGTACCAAAATTTTTAACCTGTGATCAGAATCCCCAACAAAGCCGCTAGCAATATCACTTGATTTGAGCATATTCAATTTGGTAGCAGCTTTGTGTACATGCAATGTCATGAGGTGGTTCAGCTGTTGTTGATGGATGGTGCTGCGCAGGTATATAGCTTTTCACTCTGCGAAGAGCACTAAAGGACCTCTCAGATGTTGCATTTGTTGCCAGTATGTGACTCCTGATCTCCTCAACTACCTCTTTATGGTATTTGCTGACTTCATGCTTCTGAAATGCCACTAGAACATCTTTCCTGTTGCAGTATCTTTTGGAAATCTATTCAATGACATGCAAAAAATCCTTCAACCTGTGTATACAACAATCGCTAGAGCTTTGAACAAGAACAGTACAAAGGCATCACACTACTACATGCACCTTGAAGAAAAGCCTAGTATTATTATAGGTGGAGTGAATAGCAAAACATACAAAGAAATCACTCACAAAGGCAGGGTTGGCTTTAGAATTTCTCATCCTCTTTTGCTTGAATCCCATAAATTCATACATGGCAGTAAGCTACATCATTTGCTTCATCATAGTGCAAGTCTGTCATTGTGACGGTGACGGTGACGGTCAACACCTTCCATTTTGTAATGCACATTTCCATTATAAGAGGAATCAAGCAAGGGTTCACAAATTTGCAAACCCACAAAGATCAAAGGGAGATCAAAGAGTGTTTACACATTCAAAACACAAAACAAATAACAATAATCAATTTGTTCAATAAACTTGCAGCTGTTGCAGCTGATGCCTCTATGGGTTTGCAAATTTGTGGACCCAAGCCTGATTCCTTTTATAGTGGAAATGTACATTACAAAATGGAAGGTGGCCACTGCTTGAACCAGGTGTGTGAAAGGATCGCCGAACAGCATTCTTCAGGCCATATAATCGTTTTGGGAACTTGAAATTCGAGCGGGGCTGGTGGGGAGAAGGTGGCACTTCAGGAATTCCTGAAATCCTACTCGTAGAGGTAGAGGAGGCCATTGATCAGCAGATATGTAAATGAATTCGACGAATACCAGTCAAAGCAACTAACGAAGCCACAAAAACAGCCGCTGATCTAGCTATCCTACAACCAACTACGCGAGGACTTCTGTGCACGTGATTTTCAATAGTGCACAATGACAATATGGCTGATTCACGGGCACAACGACTAAGATATCGATTGAGCTGTTACTAACAGATTCTTAAAAGGCTAAGAAATGCATGTATTTTTAAGGTAACTTCTGAATATTGGCCAGGCCAACCTGACCGGTTGCGCCGGCCCTGTAGTAAGTTTCCTTGAGTAAAGAATCAATGATCGGACGCCACCTATATTCGGACACATAAAATTGGCTATTTCTCGAAAACTATAGAATCTACCGACTCCCAATAAACTCTGTTTTATAGGCCATTACATGTAGTCACTCTCTACTCAGTAAGATTCTCGTAGCTTACCGCATGGCTCTGCTAGAATCGATCGAAAAAATCGCCCGATAATAATCGATATTCGGACAAAGGCATGAGCTTTCGGACGGACCTCACTACAGAGTGGAGAAACGACGAAGAACCCGGAAAACGTCGGAAATTATAACTCTACATGTCTTCTTTAAACTATGAAAGATAGAGGTGGATATGTATCACTTTGAGGAAATCCGAACAAGTTATCTAACCCTCTGCGAAAGACCAAATTTCGGACGAATTTACACTATTTTGGGAATTTATATAGGCTGAATGGCGTTATTCGTCGATATAAATTCCACTCTGCAATATAAATTTGTTCGAAATTTGGTCTTTAACAGGGGGCTAGATATCTTGTTCGGATTTCCTCAAAGTGATACATATTTATCTCTAACTTTCATATTTTAAAGTAGACATCTATTATCACTTCTGATGTTTTCCGGGTTCCTCGTCGTTTCTCCACTCTGTAGTGAGGTCCGTCCGAAAGCTCATTCCTTTGTCCGAATATCGATTATTATCGGGCGATTTTTTCGATCGACTCTAGCAGAGCCATGCGGAAAGCTACGAGGATCTTAATGAGTAGCGACTACATGTAATGGCATATAAAACAAAGTTCATTGGGAGTCGGTAGGTTTTATAGTTTTCGAGAAAAAATTATATGTATCCGAATATAGGTGGCGTCCGATCATTGATTATTTACTCTAATTTCTGCATAGGAGTAGGCCTAGTACATTATTACATAGGTTTGCATTGTTAGCGGTTGAGAATAGCTCTCATGCAAGAGGAAAGAAGTTTATGCCTGTTTCAATTGTCACTTCCAAATAGGTATAGCATCCGTTACCATAGAAATAGTACAATTATACAACAATTTTATAATGTATAAAGCGCTACCAACAGTATAAAGCGTTAGCAACGGATGCTATAGGCATGGACACCCGGTCATTATGACATATAAAATGCACTTGCCCTCGGTATTTTATGTCATAATGCCCTCGTGCCCATGTCTTATCCACTAAATAATGTATGTTGATGATGATAATATCGATGACAAAATTGCATTCATTGACAAGATAAAATCCAAGCATTTGCAAGGTTCTTAACTTTGTATGTAGTATTATTATACCTATTGCCCGAAGACGTCATACATCAAAGGAGCGCCCTCGTTATCAATTAGTTTATGTAATTGGATTATTGACAGTTTACTCCTTTGATCACTGATTTCAAAATGACCTCATAATACTATGGCCATGCAATGCACGTGCTACTGTTGTTTATAGGACTGTACCACGGTCACGTCCAGTTGATCATGCAGGACCGGAGCAGCTAGAGCAGACACAATGATCTTGAAGATTACATGCATCTTTCTAGCTGTTTTCTCCTTTGGAGAATGCATTCCATACAAATCGGGTCAGATTGGCGGAGACGGTGGGCGACGCTTCGACGACGTGACCGATTACAGCTTGCAAAATGGCGACTACGTCTTTCGGCTTGAGAATATCCTTCTGTGGGGATCGGACCAGGACCCAATCCCAACATTTCAGGGATCCTTCGCTATTCTCGATGTACACAGAGGCGGGACGCGGTGGGCTGGGAAGCGTGGGAGTCACGCAACTGGAGACGCGAGGCATTTTATTATCCTAAAGAATCGAGAAGTTGTCGAGAGGATGTACGGTTATTACGGTAGTCTTCCCGAGCTCCACAATGGAGTGTATCTCATCAACAACATTGGGTTCGACGTTCGAAGAACTGACGGTACACTGGAATCTTTCAATGCTGGAATAAAGCGCGGAGCCAACGTTTCCGTCCTTGGACCAATTGTAGGCTTTTATGGTGGTGCCGGATTAGTTGTAGACTTCGTTGGGTGTTACGTGGACCCTTCCTGGTGGCCTGATCGTCCTTCCAGACTTGTGATGTATCCCGCTGCAGGAAAGGGTCATGGTGACGGGAACGAATATTCATTCGACCACAACGTCCAACTAGGAGAACCGTTTGTATTGAGAATAGCCAAACTAGTGATTTACCACAGCTCCACTTATGTGAATGGTCTGTATGTGGTGTACGAGAATCACTTGAGGGAACAGTTTACTGTCAGTGATGGAACCACCAGTGGAGGGAGTGTAACAGTTACCTTTGAAATGGGAGATTATATTAAGATACTTGAAGTTAATGATGATTCTGGATCTAGTATGTTGTGTGTGTGTGTGTGTGTGTGTGTGTGTGTGTGTGTGTGTGTGTGTGTGTGTGTGTGTGTGTGTGTGTACATGTGTGTGTGTGTACGTGTGTAATATTATTATGTCTATACAAGAAAATGTGCTAAATACACCAGTTAGTGAGATCATGTAATGGTTTCACCATGTATTATTCATCTTGCTCAGCGACTGATAACTGCCTAGCAGGAATGAAGTTGACTGTGTTCAGAGGAGAGAGTGCTACTGAAGAAACCTTCCCAATAGTAGCAGAAAATAACCTGAAGAGAGCAGAAGGTCCAGTTGTAGCCTTCTACGGACTCGTTCAAGGCACCAACTTATGTATTGCTAGACTGGGTGGATATAGGTTACTGGACAGCTCGGAATTATCCAGTATGTTTTACATTGGGTTGTACACTCACTATAGTTACAGATATAGTACTGGTAACTATTGTTGCCGTGTCCCCATCTCTAAGAGACATGTTCACAACGATACAGTCAAAATTGGTGTGGTTGATATACAATGCATGTTGTACCATGCATGTGTACCTGAAAACATACACACTGTACTATGGATATGTACACTGCACACTGAGTTACATGTTGTACTGTAGATTTGTACACTGAACTGTACATGCAGTACAAAGTTTAAGTGTGCATCTCTCACCTGATAGGAACCTGTGATGTACCTGATATTCCTGATTATGGTGTTCTGGATGGTGTTCCTGAGCGAATTGGAAAGGACCAGGTACTGACTGTGTCTTGCCGAAGCAGTAGTCATGTGGCTGTCAATGGAACAGTACTGAGATGTAGGGAGGATGGGATGTGGGATGGCAAACCATTGGACTGTAGAGGTTAGTGGTGTAGTGCAGAGGTTAGTGATGGGTTGTAGAGGTTAGTGATGGACTGTAGTTAGTGGTGAAGTGTAGAATCTGAGATTAGTTTATTTATAATTCATAGAAGTTTTTTCACGTAATATTATGCATTCCAAGTAAATGATATACTAGTTCTAACCACTCAGGCCATAATAAACAGGTTATTTATATACTGTCCAATTATTATTTAACTATTATCCAGATTTGCAGCTGTTTTATCACATTATCAGATAGAAACAATAAACATTGCTTGTTATAGAGGCTGCCTGCGACAGCCCTTATATTGTTTTCATTTCAACTTCCGGTATGTAACACTAGTCCGATGTATATTATATATACACCGTGTTTTATGGGTTATAAGTCACGACTTTAATGCTTAAAACCAGCACCATATACAATGGATGTGACTTATACACCAGATGCGACGTATATACTGGATGTGAGTCATGTGACAAATTAGGCTATGAAAAATAATGAGTTCATTGGGGGGGTAAGGGGGAAACTACAAGTTGGCAATAATGTCTGGATTGAAGTGATGAAGTTATAAACTAAGGCAAATTTTAGTTTCAGGTAATAGTGTTTGCTGAAGATAATAATAATATATATATAATATGTTTTCCCACGCGTAATGAATTTATATTATAATTTATATTATGCGAAATAAAGATGACCGATTTCGAACGCCGACAATTAAAAAATTGGGCTAGAATTCATGCACTGAAGTTTCGCCGAGCGGAATAACTTCAGTGAAGGCTCTTCTGAACCTGAGAAAGACCTCCAAGTAATTCGAGTGCGGGGGTGGCAGCCCCACGAGTTTTTGAACTCGAATTACTTGTTTTTGTCAACTCTTGAGTGATGAATCTCATTGCTGGCTTAAACTAGCTGAAAATGAGGAAGCCAATAACATATTGACCCATAATTTGGCTTCATTCCAGCTGATATCTAATTATGGACATGTCAACAATTGACCACTTTATTGTCAACTCAGACTCACGTCTGCACATGTCCTGAGATGTTACCAATAAAGCTCAATTGTTTGTTTTATGGGTTTGTGAGGGTCACTAATTAGTTGACTCTACCTGGGTAGGGTCAACTACTTTGGTGACCCTACCTGGATTTGTGCTTGTTTACTGTGAATGTGTGAAGCAGCTGATAGAAATGCATGAAAAAACAACTGTTAAATAATAATTGGATAGCATATAAAATAACCTGTTAATATTATTATTATAACATATATAATTTCTATACTCATATCATTTTATTTCTTGTCAGTTGCATGTCCTACACCTGTTATTCCCACAAATGGTGCATACTTGGACTTTCCTGAGTTTCTGATCGACAACATCACAATCAAAGCTGTTTGTAATTATGGGTTTCAGCTCACCAAAGGTGGAGTCATGACATGTATTGACGGTGAATGGGAGGGAGATGAACCACAGTGCACATGTGAGTGTTACGATGTATGCACAGGGTAATATGTGAGTGTGGTATTGTCTGTATAATGCATTGTACACTTTAGACTGTAAAACTGTCTGTACAGTATAATATACATGCTAGTTTGGCAATGCACATAATATGTACAATGCACATGTCAGCGTGAGTGTGTTTCTGCATTGTACATGTCAGTGTGAGTGTGTTTTTGCAGTGTACAGTACGTGCCAAAAGAGACGCATATTATTCCACAATATGATGTGTGGAAATCCCCTGATTGACCGTAATTGATTAGTCAGGATGTTCACGGTATACTTCAAAGGCATCTGCGGTAAATTTCATAATCTAGTACCATTAATGAGATCCGTACTTTGAACGCACTGATAATACGTATGTACATAAGAATGAATATTGGATTGATAGAATTATGTATGCGAAGGAATTAAAGAAAACAATAAAGATAGTATAGATAAAATGATTCCGAAATACAGTCAATGCCCAGAGGGGCCACCATCCTCTTTTATGACGTCTGGCATTACTTTCTGCACATGACCAATATACCCACTGCAAACAGACAGTGTCAGAGTCTTCCAAAATGCCTTGATGCCAGCTTTTAACTCAACCAATTCTTTTGGCTTATACTTGTCCTTCAAGATAGTCTTCATTGATCCCCAAATCTTCTCAATTGGGTTTAGATCGGGGCTCTCAGCCGGACTCTTATACCAAGAGACATTATTTTCTTCGAAATAACCCCTGATGTACCTGTTTGTATGTTTTGGGTTGTTATCTTTGAATAACCGATGCCTGTGTGGATAATGGCCTTGTACAAATGGGAAAAATGAAGCCGATAAGATGGCTCCATA
Source organism: Chondrilla cf. caribensis (assembly GCA_964020155.1). Lineage (NCBI taxonomy): Eukaryota > Metazoa > Porifera > Demospongiae > Chondrillida > Chondrillidae > Chondrilla > Chondrilla cf. caribensis. The sequence goes on along the minus strand of OZ026546.1, from coordinate 886,296 downwards.
CACCGTAGCCATCATGATGTCCTGAAAAATCACAATCTTTGTAGCACCCCTCTTGGAGATTCCTCCCCATGCATGGACCTTAACAGGATGTTTGTATTTGTACTTTAACTTTCTGGGAGTTCCTCTTTACCGAAAGCTTTTCCTTCGATGATTCTCTTGCTTAATAGATGATTTGTCCGTAAAAATGACGTCTTTGAAGTTTTCCTGTTTAAGTAGGCATTCCTTGAACCATTCTAGTCTCTTAAGCTTATTGCCCTCTTGATGGCCTGGCAATACCTTGCTGTAGAGAACGTCCACCCCAGATCTTTTCTAGCTCTGGCAAGAGTGCACAGAGAATATTTCACCGCATTCCTTCCAAACTTGTCCAGTAGGAGCTGCTCCAAGTCCGTAGCAGTCAGTTTGTCATTTTTGGCCATTTCTGTATCAATAAATCCGTAGTGTTCCTCAGGTACAGTTTTGGGCCGTCCACTCCTGGCATGAACTTTAAAGCCTCCCATTTCCTTCCATCGTAAGATAATTTAGTTGATAATATATCCCAACATCCCATTTATTCTCTTAATATATTCATATACCTTCTATCTTACTACAGATTCACCTTACATGGAAAGTCCTCCTACTAGCTGTCTTGGTAGGTTTGGATTATTGTTCACCATGTAGGAATATGTGCTAACCTTCTGATAATTAACTCTTACTTAATAAGTTGTACGTATTAGTTGTGTCCCTTCCACACGGGATGTGCAGCTAATACAGTCTTTACTTTCAATCAATTACCGAGGGCGTCAGCCCGAGGTGATTGATTGAAAGTGTGACTGTATAGCTGCACATCCCGTGTGGAAGGGACATAACTAGCTTGTGTCACGGGATGGCAATTTTGTTATTACTCCATTGTTCGCTGTTGCTGATGTTGTTGGTGACAGGAAATTGGTCTGATCAGTCAATTGAAAGGGTGATGCATCGTTAATAACTTGATTGCAAGTGTGCTGTATTGGTAACTGCAAGTGTGCTGTAGAGGTTTTATGAACTACTTTTTTCCTTTGATCTTCCTGTCTACCATGACACAATGTATGTTTATGTAATATACCATGTACACATATATATACGTATTTATGTAGTTCAAAGGCATTTCAGCCTTAATTGCTTAATAAAGACTATGAAATACTAGTTTGCCAGTGAGAAATTGTTATTTGAATGCCATCAAATTTAGAAATACCTGTAACATGTTATTTTATATCCTGCAATTTCTATTGGGTGTTTCATTCTGAATCTAATTATATATGCAACATAGTATATACTCTATAACAGTCAGATCTTCAAGCAGACATGCATGGTTACAACATTTTTCATTGCATTTCCACAATGCATACTTATATACATTATACTTTAAGTAGCACCGTATGTCAGATTTGTTATAATTGGAATTCTCAACTATTTGTCTCCTAATTTTATCAGGATTGTCAGGATCCTGGTACAGTGTTCCTGTTGGGATATCAGTTGCTGTTACCTTCACAGTAACATTGGTAGTGTCCTCATCAGTGACTGCCGTTGTCATGTACTTTTGTATATGTATCAAGAAGAAGAGGAGTGGAGTAGTCAAGGACACAGGAACTGATGAAGATCCCGATAGAAGTGATGATATTAAAATGGATCCCTCACCAGCTTATCAGACAGTGACTTCAATGTGTGATAATAATAATATTTACATGAACACATGAGGAGTTCAAAAGCTTTTTGATTGTAGACTGGGTAACTCTGTGACAACTACAACTGTCAGCTTCAGTCATGTCTATAATTATGGTGTGTGCATAATACTTTTGACAAAATAGTGAATACTGTATGCACTATTTATTTCTCATGCAATTATTATAATATTACACATTCTTGATAATCATTGATTATATATATGCATTGACAAAAATATTCGTCTTTGGTTTATAATAAAAAGCCAATAATAATGAACTCCTGACACGTACGTACAGGGTTAAAGTGACTAAGCTGAATTGTACACTTGTATAGGCCTTATTTGGACTATAGTGGTGTTGTAATGAAGTAATGCATATGCTCATGTTGCAGTGTTATATTGAAGACTAAGTCTTATAGTGTTTGCATTGTAGTGTGACCGTTGAAGACCTAATAGTGCCTGTTATCATGTAGTGTTGTAATGAAGATTTAGTATAGTACTAATATAGGCCAGGATTTGCAGTGTGCTGTTAGTATTGCAATGGAGTGGTGGTACATTACAGGGCCGGCGCAACTGGTACGGCTACTACGGCCATGGCCGTACCACTTTTTGACCATGGCCTTAAGAAATTAAAATGTCACTAACATGGCATCAACCAAAGATATGATAACCTTAACTGAATATTATTAGTCTAACATTGGTAAATGTAACATTGTCCCCCTTACAGAGAATTTCGTTCACAATTTCTTTAAAACTAAGCTTCATTATCTGATACTATGCTCGAAGTCGCCATGATGTCTATTGCGCAACTTCTAAAACGCCGATTTTGAATGCCGAGACTAAGAAAGACGCCATTACCACGTGAAACAGTAAAATTAATACAGATATGCCTCATCCATTTTTGTATAGCCACACACATGCCTAATAATTTTAGTTTTATATTATTATTGTTATGAAAAATAGAAGGGCAGTCAGAAATTTTAGCAGGGTAGGGTGCCCTGCTAAAATGGCCTGGGGGAAACACTGGTCCGTATAATGATGCATCTAATTTCGTGTCATGTGAATGCTAACATGATGCACTATGCTACGCTGATGGCCGTACCACTACCGCAGAGCTTGCTCCGGCCCTGCATTACTATTGTTATATACTACAAAGCTATAGCAGCATGCTTCATATAATATATATATATATATATATATATAATGATATAATTGTTACAGTACTGTATAATAATATAGTTATATTATATCACACCTGACATTTTTGATATGCATTGAACTCCAGTGCGATATTTATATAGCAAAATAATAATATTTATTATATGTAAATCACCTGGAATATAATATGGACACTCTGCAAGTCTTTATTGTAGCTACCAGTAAATACGTACTGGTTCTGAAAACACTATAATAATATTATATAATTCCAAATCAGTGATAGTAAGGTTCCATGACATATACGTAGTAATTTCTGCATGATAGTAGTACATTATTACATAGGTTTGCATTGTTAGCGATTGAGAATAGCTCTCATGCAAGAGGAAAGAAACTTATGCATGTTTCAATTGTCACTTCCAAAAAGGTATAGTGTATGTTGATGATAATAATATCGATGACAAAATTGTATTAAAGATTAAATCCAAGCCTTTGCGAGGTTTTGAACTTTGTACGTAGTATAATATTATGATACATATCACGCCGATTTTATAATGACGTCATATGACTACGGCCATGCAGTGCACGTGCTACTTTTATATTTAGGACTGTACCACGGTCACGCCCAGCAACAGTTGATCATGCAGGAGTAGCTAGAGCAGAGACAATGATCTTGAAGATTGTATGCATCTTTCTAGTTGTTATCTCCTTTGGAGAATGCATTCCATACAAATCGGGTCAGATTGGCGGAGACGGTGGGGGACCATTCGACGACGTGACCGATTACAGCTTGCAAAATGGCGACTACGTCTTTCGGCTTGAGAATATCCTTCTGTGGGGATCGGACCAGGACCCAATCCCAACATTTCAGGGATCCTTCGCTATTCTCGATGTACACAGAGGCGGGACGCGGTGGGCTGGGAAGCATGGGAACCACGCAACCGGAGACGCGAGGCATTTTATTATCCTGAAGAATCGAGAAGTTGTCGAGAGGATGTACGGTTATTACGGTAGCCTTCCTGAGCTCCACAATGGAGTGTATCTCATCAACAACATCGGGTTCGACGTTCGAAGAACTGACGGTACACTGGAATCTTTCAATGCTGGAATAAAGCGCGGAGCCAACGTTTCCGTCCTTGGACCAATTGTAGGCTTCTACGGTGGTGCCGGAGGAGCTGTAGACTTCGTTGGGTGTTACGTGGACCCTTCCTGGTGGCCTGATCGTCCTTCCAGACTTGTGATGTATCCCGCTGCAGGAAAGGGTCATGGTGACGGGAACGAATATTCATTCGACCACAACGTCCAACTAGGAGAACCGTTTGTATTGAGAATAGCCAAACTAGTGATTTATCACAGCTCCACTTATGTGAATGGTCTGCATGTGGTGTACGAGAATCACTTGAGGGAGCAGTTTACTGTCAGCGATGGAACCACCAGTGGAGGGAATGTAACAGTTACCTTTGAAATGGGAGATTATATTAAGATACTTGAAGTTAATGATGATTTCGGAACCAGTATGTAGTGTGTGTGTGTGTGTGTGTGTGTAATATTATGATGTTTAAACAAGAAAATATGCTAGTAAATGCACCTTTAAGTTATTGAGATCTTGTAATGGTTTCACCATGTATTATTCATCTTGCTCAGCTACTGATAACTGCCTAGCAGGAATGAAGTTGACTGTGTTCAGAGGAGAGAGTGCTACTGAAGAAACCTTCTCAATAGTAGCAGAAAATAACCTGAAGAGAACAGAAGGTCCAGTTGTAGCCTTCTACGGACTCGTTCAAGGCACCAACTTATGTATTGCCAGACTGGGTGGATATAGACTGCTGGACAGCTCGGAATTATCCAGTATGTTTTACATTGGGTTATACAATCACTATAGTTACAGATATAGTACTGGTAATTATTGTTGCCGTGTCCCCATCTCTAAGAGACATGTTCACAATGATACAGTCAAAATTGGTGTGTTTGAATTACAATGCATGTTGTACCATGCATGTGTACCTGAAAAGTACACACTGTACTATGGATATATACCCTGCACGGTACATGTTGTACTGTAGATTTGTACACTGAACTGTACAAAGTTTAAGTGGGCATCTTTACCTGATAGGAACCTGTGATGTACCTGATATTCCTGATTATGGTGTACTGGATGGTGTTCCCGAGCGAATAGGAAGGAACCACATACTGACTGTGTCTTGCCGAAACAGTAGTCACGTGGCTGTCAATGGAACAGTACTGAGATGTAGGGAGGATGGGATGTGGGATGGCGAACCATTGGATTGTAGAGGTTAGTGGTGTAGTGCAGTGCTTAGTGATGGACTGTGTAGGTTAGTGGTGTAGCGCAGAGGTTAGTGATGGACTGTGGAGGTTAGTGGTGTAGCACAGAGGTTAGTGATGGACTGTGGAGGTTAGTGGCGTAGCACAGAGGTTAGTGATGGACTGTGGAGGTTAGTGGCGTAGCACAGAGGTTAGTGATGGACTGTGGAGGTTAGTGGCGTAGCGCAGAGGTTAGCGATGAACTGTAGAGGTTAGTTGTGAAGTGTTCTAACCACTTAGGCTATAATATTATTATAATAATATTAATTCTTTACTAATTTTTTTTTCATTTCTTGTCAGTTGCATGTCCTACACCTGTCATTCCCGCAAATGGTGCATACTTGGACATTCCTGAGTTTCTGATCGACAACGTCACAATCGTAGCTGTTTGCGATTATGGGTTTCAGCTCACCAAAGGTGGAGTCATGACGTGTATTGACGGTGAATGGGAGGGAGATGAACCACAGTGCACATGTGAGTGTTACGATGTACGTATGCACAGGGCAATATGTGAGTGTGGTATTATTTGTATAATGCATTGTACACTTTAGACTGTAAAACTGTCTGTACAGTATATATACATGCTAGTTTGACAATGCACATATGTACAATGTACATGTCAGTGTGAGTGTGTTTCTGCAATGTACGTGCATATCAGTGCAAGTGAGTGTGTTTCTGCCATGTACATGTCAGTGCAAGTGAGTGCGTTTCTGCCATGTACATGTCAGTGCAAGTGAGTGTGTTTCTGCCATGTACATGTCAGTGTGAGTGTGTTTCTGCCATGTACATGTCAGTGTGAGTGTGTTTCTGCCATGTACATGTCAGTGTGAGTGTGTTTCTGCCATGTACATGTTCATTATGAGTTTTTCAGTATTAGTTTGTACAGCATGTGACAACCATCATCCATTTAACTTTTCACCAAATTACGTGCTAATTAATCCAGGGTGCTTCTAGACTACACCACCCCCTATTAAGCCTAGTGTATCTATTATGGGATATTGTAATATCTCATTCTATCTCAATCATGTGAATCCAGTATTTTTGCTGAGTGTGAAAGTGAGTAAGCTGTATCCCATGTCTTCTCCAGTGACCTGCAGGAACCCCATTTCTCCTATCAACGGTAGCTTCACAGGTCTCAAGAAGTGGTACTTGCCCAACGACAGGCTCCCTCTGACTTGTGATGGTGACTTTGCACCCAATGGCAACTCTGTGTTCACTTGCCAGAGCTCAGGAAGCTGGAGTGGTGGTCAGCCTATCTGTGCACGTAAGTATGTGGGTGGGAGGACTACAGTGAGGATAGCTTCCTTAATCATTAAGAATACAATTAGTGGGTGGATGGACTACAGTGGTGATAGCGTCCTTGTTCATGAAAGATGTGGTGTGGGTGGGTGGACTATGATAAGTGTCGTCTCACTCTATTATCTGTAAGTAATTTTATTGTGCTTTCCATGTATTTGAGACTGAGCATGGTATATGGATGTTATACTGTGGTGGTATTGTCAGACTGTGTAAAACACAGATGATTGACTGCAGTATAAATGGCGGATAGCACTCTGCAGTCATTTCCATGTTACAAGCTGCCTCTGGTGGATAAGTATGTACGTATTTGTCCCTTAATACCTTCAGCCCCATCCCCGACCTCTGTGCAACCCAGTGTACCAGCTACTACCAACTCACCATCACCTACACCAACCAACTGTCCTGCTCCAAACAAGCAAATAACCCTGGATTCCAGTACAGAAGAAGGTCAGGGCTGTGCACTTTTGGTAGTACACTTAAAATTGTACACACGCACGTGCGCACACACACACACAAACTAGCATACGCACACACACACACACACACACACACACACACACACACACACACACACACACACACACACACACACACACACACATCATATTCACAGAGATAATTTTTTATTATACTAGCAACTTTCAAACGTTAATATTCATAGTACAGTGGAACCTCTCTATAATGTTCAAATTGGGACCAGGTAATTTGTCCACTGTAGAGAGGTTGTCCACTCTTCAGAGGTGAAAAATGTATTAACACCATAGGAAAATCTATTTTGGTGCCTTACGGAGTGTCCTTTGTAGGGAGGTAATTTCTATGGTGTCCTTTATTGGGAGAGTCCTTTAATAGAGGTTCCACTGTAATATCAAGATGTATTTATTATTTCTTATATTAGTGTGATATGTCTATGTTTCCATTTCATTAATCCCGTTGCCATTTCCGTTCTCAATACCTATTTGCATACCTACAGTGTGGTCCAGATGTGGTGGTGTGTTGATGGCATACATTGTGCTCATCGCCCTGCTCCTGCTGATACTGGTGATAGCCATGGGCTTCTCCCTTGCTATGGGCATCATTCTCTTCAGAAAAGGGCATCCAAACTCAAGTAAGAGATACACACAGCACCTATAGCTGCATGTACTGCTGTGTGTTCATACACACACATACTGTACTGTGAGATGCAAAATACACTCACACACATGCACAACTGTTCACACATACCTACATGCACATGCACCTACAAACACACATTCGCATAAACAAGCATCTGTACATGCATACGTACATACATGCAAACGCACACAGACACACACAAACACACACACACACACACACACACACACACACACACACACACACACACACAGAGAGAGAGAGAGAGAGAGAGAGAGAGAGAGAGAGAGAGAGAGAGAGAGAGAGAGAGAGATTTCATTATTAATTTTCATCCTTCTATTCAGAAGAGCAAGTTTTCAAGGAGCCATTCGTGAAAGATGAGATTGATGACAACGACGATGGAAGAGATGTGGAGTCAACCAGTTTTGAAGGAAGAATGTAGTGTGGTGTCCTAAAAAGCACTGTATACAATATTTCCTTTTTAGAATAATACGTACATCTGGACATTATGTTCCATGCACTGTAAAATTTTTACTGTACGTAATTGTATCAGATATCAGATAGTAATACTGTATTATATGCATTGTAATACACATAATTACCTATATTCTATACATGCATACACTTACGTATTTTATGACATTGCAATTGTACAATAGTAATAATATTTGTTTTACAGAATTAAGACATTATAAAATGTAATATGATTCAAAATGCATGAAAGTATAATAAAACTATGCATTTTTTATACTTTAAAAATCTCTGTATAGTGCACATAATGCGCACCAGTACTAGTCTAATATTGTCTGCATGGCGAGGGCAATATAAACTACATCCAATTGAAAACACTTGATTAGTTCTCCTCCCCTGTAGCATCCTCTGTGGCATCCTTGGTCTTAACATAGAGGGGGTTTTCCATGCCAAACCCCATACCTTCATCAAAACCAATCTCATTTTGTGAGCCTTTAACACAAGAATAGAGACAGTATAATAACCAGGAACTTTAACTTGAAATCTTTAATACTGGGTGTATGGTAGGACTCATGAAATAAACTGAAATCAGTGTGTGTGTGCGTGTGTGTGTGTGTGTGTGTGTGTGTGTGTGTGTGTGTGTGTGTGTGTGTGCGTGTGCGTGTGTGTGCTGGCGTGTGTATGTGGTGCATCTCTCTATGTGTGTATGTGTATGTGTGTATATGTGTGTGCCTCTCCTACTTTGTGTCCGTGTGTCCATGTATGTACATACATAATATTATGCACACAATATCAAATGCTTGTGTTTACAGCTGCTACATGTCTCCTGTGCACATAGGCTAACTCATCTTGTGTTGATGTCTATCCCATGATGTCTATCAGGATCACTCACCTGCTACTCTCCACTTCACACAGAGAACAATGGCCACAAACAAGGCTGCAATGTTCACTGCAAGCAGTATGATGATGATGATCACCCCAGGAAGGTTTATGATGTAACAATCTGTCCATACTACAAGGAGAGAATGGGAGACTCAATGTGTGTGTGTGTGTGTGCATGTGTGTGTGTGCGTGCATGCATGCGTGTGTGTGTGTGTGTGTGTGTGTGAGGGTTCATGTGTGTTGATATGTTGATCTGCTCGCATAATACAAGAACATAAAATTTGATCAATTTCATCACAGCCTCCCCTTGTAGTCCACCGCATTGACGTTGGCACTGTACTCCAGCTGCACACAACACACGCGCACACACACACACACACACACACAACACACGCACACACACACACACACACACACACACACACACACACACACACACACACACACACATACATATCATTAAGAGCAGCCTACCTTCTTGAGCACTTTGCTGCTCTGCGGTACTCTCAGTGGAGGGACATGAGATGGTGGGTGTTCCTGGTGGGTCAGTAGTATCAGACAGCGAACACAGGGCCTCTCCTGTCCACTCACCGCTGGCCTCACAGGTGAGAGCGTCACTTCCACTGATCTTGTAGCCGTCATTGCATTCATACATCAGCTGGTAACCAGCTTTGTATTCAAGAGCCGCATTCAAGAAGTAACCGTTAGTGGGTGGCGTTGGTGTGGAGGTACATGCTGCATCTGTAGAACATACATACAGGAACACACAGTAGTATTGAGTGGAACAACAAAATGAAACTGGTAACCTGTATCATTTTTGAGCTACATCCCACAATCGATCAAAGGACCAAACACTATGGTGGCATACATATTATTTTACCCACTGTTCGTGCTTCTATCAGCAATATTGTTATGTACATACTGTGAAGCAAGTATTCAGGAAACAGAATAAATGTACAATATGTACGTAATAAATCCACACCAAATATTCCATTAAGGGTACAAATTGTTGAATACAAGGGTTGCCACCAACCTATCAGCATACACACAGCCTGTCCTCCAGACCAAGTTCCATCCTCTTCACATGTCAATTCTGATGTAGTTCCCTTCTCATATCCTTGCTCACAGGTGTACTGCAGCTTGGTACCAGGGGGATAGGTGGTAGATGTGTTCACATATGCTCCATTGGCAGGAGGGGGCGGAGTTCGACAACCAACTACATTGAATGTGATTCAGTCAAAGAGGAAGGAGCAAGTCAAGAGCACATACATTTTGTACAGTGTATTATATTGAATGTGTAAACTAGTACATGTAGTTTAGTATGCTTTTGGTGAGTTAAAGAGGAAGGAGATATGCTTGACTCTGACATGCGAGTGAATCAGTGTATGTAGTGTGTGTTCAGTGAGTGGAGCAGTACGTACATGTGGTGCGTGTATAGTAAGTAAACTAGTACGTGTGGTGTGTGTATAGTAAGTAAACTAGTACGTGTGGTGTGTGTTAAGTAAGTAAACTAGTACGTGTGGTGCGTGTTCACACATTACATGAACTGAACATTCATGGTACGTTGTGTATATACGCACCCGTACACACATGCATGCATGCATGCACAAAAAATCTGACTTACTCAACACTTCTTCAACACACAGTGGCTGTCCTCCAGACCAAGTTCCATCCTCTTCACATGTCAACTCTGACGTAGTTCCCTTCTCATATCCTTGCTCACAGGTGTACTGCAGCTTGGTACCAGGGGGATAGGTGGTAGATGTGTTCACGAATGCTCCAAATCTTGGAGGAATTGGAGTAAGACAACCAACTGTTTCAGAATGCAATCAGAGAGGAAAAAAATTGCATCATGTGAGGTGCAGAATGTAACACACAATCAGGTATGCTGAATGCTGAACACGTTGACCCTAGGAAAACTTATAATTTATGTATGAAATTAAATGATACTCCAGCCAAAAAAGAAATTGAGGTGGACTTAAGAGGGTGCTAGTGAACATATACTGTCACACTGTTCTTCGTATATTACACACACTTTGGTATAGCACAATGTCATACTGTATGCATAGATGTACGTATGCACATTACTTGTTACATTTCAAAGCTGACCTTTTTGTACTCACACTTAGTATGTATTAGGAAATCAGAAGTAACTCACAGACACATTCCCCATCTTCACTCCAAGTCCCATTTGAGCATACACTGTACTCAGAACCATCCAGCACAAATCCGTAGTTACACTCAATAGCAACCTCCAACCTGTCATCACTGTAGAGTATGCTCCCATTGCTGAATGGCTCCAATGGAAGACAAGGTACTGAGTGGACAATATACATAGGGAGACAGTGATATAGGATCACATTAATGATGTTGATGCATCCTATGCAAAGGTCCACATATGTACACATGCACACACGCATGCACACACACACACGCAGACATACACGCACGCACGCGCGCACACACACACACACACACCGAACCACACACACGGACAGATGCACACACACCTACCAGAACACTTAGGGAACTCCCCTCTCCAGATCCCATCACTTCCACACACCAGTACAGATTCTTGAGCAATTTCCTCAGACTGATCAGCACAGGAAAAAGTTAGGATTGTTCCCTCACCAATCCTTTCGGGAATCTCATTCATAACAAGCTCAGTGGGAATATCAGGCAGTACACAAGTTTCTGCAATCACCGAAGAGCAGGAGTGTTGATAAATTTTAATCCGGAAGCAATTAGTGATGCATCAATATTGAGATTAAATGCTCTTCGTGAAAAATGCAGAAGAAAATCATGCAAAAATTATTGGTCAATGAACATCTGAAAATGAAGAAAAAAATAACTACACTGCAGAAAAAATGGAGGATTGAACTGTTGCTGATAAATCGTTAATTTTGTGATTTACCGAGAATGTTTGTCTGGAACATTGAAGAATGGCAAATAAATGACTCTTTGGTTTCTAAGACTTAAGTGATGCCTTATCCATAAATAATAATATATAATATATACTTTTATTATTGCATAGAGTCCAAAACGTTTGGGTGCATGGTTAGTGGAAAGATTTGAAGATGTGGAGATTATTTTGGGTCAAGTAGATCTGGACAACTCAATCAGAAATAACCTCAGCCATAGCACTAAAACTACAGTGAATGGGCATGCAGCACTAGGAAATACACACTCACTGGAAAATTCCGAGCTGTCCAGTAGCCTATATCCACCCAGTCTGGAAAGACACAAATTAGTGCCTTGAATCAGTCCGTAGAAGGCTACAACTGGACCTTCTGTACTCTTCAAGCTGGCTACAGTTGCTATGTAGTAGGCTTCTTCAGTAGCACTCTCTCCTCTGAACACAGTCAACTTCATTCCAGCTAGGCAGTTGTCAGTAGCTGAGCAAGATGAGTCAATCATGTAAGATGAACATTTCACGTACACACAAGTGACACACACGCACACACAAGCACACACACACACACACACACACACACACACACACACAACATACATGAACCAATATCATTAGTAACTTCGAGTAGCTTAATATAGTCTCCAATTTCAAAGGTGAGGGTCAAATTTCCTCCACTGGTGGTTCCATCACTGACAGTAAACTGTTCCCTCAAGTGATTCTCGTACACCACATACAGACCATTCACAAGAGTGGAGCTGTGGTAAATCACTAGTTTGGCTATTCTCAATACAAACGGTTCTCCAAGTTGGACGTTGTGGTCGAATGAATATTCTGTCCCGTCACCAAAAGTCTTTCCTGCAGCGGGATACATCACAAGTCTGGAAGGACGATCAGGCCACCAGAAAGGGTCCACGTAGCAACCAACGAAGTCGATAGCTCCTCCCACCCCTACGTAGAAGCCAACAATCGGTCCAAGAACGGTAAAGTTGGCTCCGCGCTTTATTCCAGCACCAAAGAACTCCAAATTACCATTACTTCTTCGAATATCAAACCCAATGTGGTTGATGAGATGCACCCCGTTGTGGAGATCAGTAAGAGAACCGTAATAGCCGTACATCCTCTCGACAACGTCCCCGTTGCCCAGTATCACGAAATGCCGCGCGTTCCCTGTGTCAAATCTCCCTCTCTTTCCGGGCCACTGCGTCCCGCCTCTGAGCACGTCGAGGAGAACAAATGATCCCTCAAAGGTGGGGATTGGCTCCTGGTCCGATCCCCACAGAAGGATATTCTCCAAACGAAACACTATATCGCCATTTTGCAGATCGTATTGCCGGACATCGTCGCCCTGGAAAAAACCGCCGTCTCCTCCAATTTGAGCCGATTTGTATGGAATGCATTCTCCAACGGAGAAAACAACTAGAAAGATGTATGCAACCTTCAAGATCATTGCCTCTGGTCTAGCTACTTCTGCATGATCAACTGTTGCTGGGCGTGACCGAGGTACAATCCTAATAATAGTGGCACGTGCACGTCATATGTTGAAATTCATGATCACGTGATTTTCATATACATCAAAGTACTATTAACAATGGGGTTATAACAATACCATTTTACGTGAACGAATTCGAATCATACATAATATACTATTATATATATACGTAACATACGCACTACAGCAATCTATAATATACCTAATAATTATAATTATTATAATACAATATGCTGTATCCAGACTAGAATCATCAGATTGTCTTCAGAACGCACAGACATGTTGTCATCAACAAAGCGCGAAAGGTCTCAATATCATGTACTGTTCAACCAGCTCGTGAACAAACTTGGGAGTACATACAACACTATACTACACATCTCTAGCTTATAAAAGAAATCGAACTTATAGCCTAATGCATATGAATATAAAATGTGTGTAACAATGCATAAAATAGCTCAAAATGTTTCAAGGAAGATACAGAATCATCCCTCACTGCTTCATTGCTTGAAGTCGGCTTCTTGAGGAGAGTATTCGTAGATGGGGTTGGTCACAGTGGCATGCTTTCTATCATCCTCCGCTATGTGCAGGGAGCAAGGGGATATACACACTTCAGTGTACAGGTAAAAGCTATGTACAACTCAGTATACAAGTTGAACGCACACGTATACATGTATTACATGTATAATATTATCATTGTAAGTGTACACATAACTAGTATGAAGTATTTTGTACATTATATATACAGTACTTTTTAAAATGACACTCTACATTGTACAGCGGGAAAATTTCGTGGGATACAATCTTCGCAGATTTCGCAGTTGGCCTAACTTCCTCGAAAGAAAATAAGTGAATAAGGCATCCTCGTTGTTCCATCACATGACTGTGGCCAGCATCTGCGAAATTTTATCTGCGATTTTCCATTTTGGAGCCATCCGCGAAAATTTTGTCCCACGAAATTTCCTGCTATATGGTATGTACACCTAGCTGGTCCTGATATTCAGATTGAGGTATGTAATATAAATGGAAGCACATGTGAGGGAAAAGTTTGGGGTAGGGTGAGTCCTAGCTAGGTCTCCCTTCATTCTGTATACCACCCCAGGTACAGTACATATGTATATGTAGTAGCATGTGTACATACATATGCATATGTATTGTGTAACATACATAAATACCTGTGCATGTGGGCACAGGTGTAGATTGTATGCCTGTGTGTAAAGGGACCCTGTTGGTATGTTTGTGAGGGATGCACTCACACTGATGAGTACACTCAGTCTATCAGTGCACCAGCAATCAGCTTCATGGACACATACCTACCAATGAGTGTACATGTATAATTACCGAGTGGTATAGCGAGGTTAATTGTTTCCATCCTGTATGGTCGAGGTCGCCCACGCCTTTTGTAGTGTTATTTGGGATATTTTGCCAATGTGCAAATATTTGAATGTGAAATGTGGCACTATTTCAAGAGTGCAGAACACATCTAATGAACAACTTAGTAGAGAGTGCACTATAAGATAAACACTAAACTATTTCCGTCGGAGCACACACAGTTCGACAAAATGTCAAAGAATTTGCAAATCTCGGCTGCCTTTGTGGTCTCTCTGTTTCTTCTTAAGATAGACAAGTCATGTTACAAGGCTTAAAACAAGAATATCTTGAATTTCAAGTAAGCTTTTTGTAATTTTCCATAAAGGAGCTAGAAATAGGATTCTAATTTTAGCATTTGTAGCACCAGGGGGTACTGAATAAGTCAGCCATGATGATATCCATGTTGTCAGCCATTGTATATTATTATTATGATGTAATGGCTATATTTGATGCGTACCTAACAAGGTCTGAACTGGTTCACAACTAGTAATATGATCTATGATCTTTGGGAAGGATACACGGGGAAGGACCCTTGTATGGAATATCCAGGGTGAAGCCTGAGGTGTTTCATAGGAGATATTTCCCATGTTCCCTTTCTAAAGGTGATAAATTAACAAATAACATGTATCCTGACTAGCCGCTTCCTGGACTTTTGATAACGGATTGATTAGTCAATCGTCACATCTGGGGATCCCATGTGTCCCTGTTGCTGTCTTTGATGCTGCCACCAATCAGGATACATGTGTGTACATACACTGCCTAAGACATGTACTCCAGTGTGTATGGTTGACTTATGTATATTTATTATATATACTGTATGTGGTTGACTTGTGGAGCACTCACGATTGAACAAACTGCCGTCATAAGTGTCCAACATGCTGCTTGTGTAGTGGACAGATGTTGAATCTGGATGCAAGAGATACACAGATCAATGGTGAGTGCAGTAAGCTGTAAAGTGAATTTGCTGTGCTTGTTCTCATCCTGGTTTACAGGTCAATAGCTAGCCAGGTTACACAGTAGGGTGTACGTGAACACACAGATGAAAGTTCATTATGGTGAAAAGTCAAATCATTAATCAAAGTCAATCTACATTTGTCATTCCACAATCAATGGCAGAGGTGAACATACTGGCATGGTGAGATCTCACATCAAGGAAAATGGGAAAGTGTTACAAGTCGAGATTAGTACCACCTGTTAGAGCAAGGCATCAAACATGCTAATCTTGTGTGTAGACAACAATCTATACTTTACACTGCACTTAGATGATACTGCACTCAATTGAACTCATGACAGTATAGGAGGAAAATCATCACATTCAACATACACTGTCTACACATACCATGTACTGTAGTACTGTACCATAGTAGTAGTAGTACATAGTAGTACCATGTAGCACTGTATAGCAGTAGTACATAGTGCCATGTAGTACTGTAGCATAATGGTAGTTACTGTATTAGTACATAGTACGTAGTAGTACCATGTAATACTGTACGTAGCATAGAAGTAGTAATAGTAGTAGTACCATGTAATACTGTACGTAGCATAGAAGTAGTAATAGTAGTAGTACCATGTAGTACTGTATAGCAGTAGTACATAGTAGTACCATGTAGTACTGTATAGCAGTAGTACACAGTAGTCCATGTAGTACTGTATAGCAGTACATAGTACTACCACGTAGCACTGTATAGCAGTAGTACATAGCAGTACCATGTAGTACAGTATAGCATTAGTACACAGTAGTTCCATGTAGTACTGTATAGCATTAGTACACAGTAGTACCACGTAGCACTGTATAGCAGTAGTACATAGCAGTACCATGTAGTACTGTATAGCATTAGTACACAGTAGTTCCATGTAGTACTGTATAGCATTAGTACACAGTAGTTCCATGTAGTACAATTATTGTTGGACTCACGGTCTCCACTCTTCCTTGTGCTGTGCACACAGACAACAATGGAGCAAACGGACAAGGCCACCAACACCACCAGAAGTACAATAACAGCCACCAGTAAGAATATCGTCAGTGGATTGACTGAAAGGTAAGGAATTGAAGACATGATGTGTGTATCACTTTAGACACACATGTACAGACATCTTGAGATTGGTGTTTATTTGTCACAAAATTCTTTCTTTTTGTCTCAGAATTGTTGGTTTGTTTGCCTCAAGTTTTCCATTTTTTGAATACACTGTCTCAAGGTGGATGAATTGTACCAGCCACAACATTGCTAGTGTACGTATGTATTCTTCTAGAGGTACTCTGTACACTCAATCCTGTCCATCACAGCATACATACGCAGTGTGAGAATAGTCACTGACTGACTGTTAATGTATTCAAGACTTTCCACACCTAGCTGAAACTATCAAATGTGCTTTCGCTGTTTACAAACGTTGACACATTTTCACCTGATTTTTCAATCAGAGTACATGTGTTCTCGTGTATAGAGGTGTAAACTTTTACATTTCAAATAACAAACAGCTGAAAATACCTAAAATTTGATGAGTAAGGTTAAGACCAGAATCTGATAATGTTCTTCCAATGCATTTACTTACAGTAATTTTGTGCTTGCTTGCCAGTATTTGGAGACTGTGGTCCTTGAGTACATCCATCTGTTGTCTCTATAAGCATGCATGTAACAAATACACATATGATTCCACACATCATGTACCTCAATATTGCTAGTACTGTTTCAGTATTATTAGCTGCAACAGTAAATCACTCTCACAATATTCCATAGACTATTAACCTATCATGATATTATAGTGCATGTGTGTATGTGTCTTCTAATTACTATAATACATAACATTAAATACTTATCTTAACTTATGTGTTAAATGAATTAATGGATTCTCAATAATTCTTATAATAGCATGTAGTACTGGGTATAGGATGTGATTTTCAAATTGATTATTAATGTATAGTGACTGATTGATTAATTAATGACTGGAGGTAATCAAGTGGCCATAACTGGAAACCACTCCCACTTAACGAGACTGAGTAGTACTAATAGAATTAATATGGAGTCTTGAGGGTCCTCTCTCAAGTGTCTGGTACTTTAAAGTACAAAATCAACCCACTGCTACTCCGCCACTTACCACGTGCACCACGCACACAGATTGGTGAGTCTCCCTCCCAGAAGCCATTGGCCTTACAAACCACATAATTGCCTTGGGACAGTTTGTAACCAGTGTTGCAACCAAAGAAAATGGCCGTCCCTTCACCCACTACATCGGGCATTCCAACAATGTAGCCATTTTTAGGTGGTTCAGGCAAAAGACAAGCTTCTGCATGGAGGTAGGAATAAGATGTAGGGACACAGCTGAATGTTAACACTGAGAGGTTCGTGAGCACACATGTACATACACAAATACACAGGCATACATGCACATACACATATGTTCAAAACACAAAACACACACACACACACACACACACACACACACAACACACACACACACACACGTCAAATGCACATTTTACACACACACACACACACACACACACACACACACACACACACACACACACACACACACACACACACACACACACACAAACACACACACACACATGTCAAATGCACATTCACACACATACACACACGCACCCGTACGCACAAACACACACAGAGAGAGAGATAGACTACTCACGTGAGAATTCCTCGCCAGGTAGCAGAATATACCCTCCTATTCGTCTGAGGCAGGTGGCAGTGGACACACCATGGAAGGCCACCACAGGGTTACTGGTCACGAATTTACTTGTAGTTTCCTCACCAAATGAATAGGACGACTTTTTTCCATCACCAGAGAACACAGTGATCTTCATATAACCTAGGCAGTCTACACCAAAGGGAGATATCGTATGTACTTTAATATAATCAGTGAAACTTTACATTCGATTCAGGTATACAGTGGGACCTCTTTATAAAGGACACATTGGGACCTTAATTCCAGTCCTTATTACAGAGGTTTCCTCAATTCAGAGGTCACTTAGTATACTACAGTACTACACTGAGACACAGATTGGTGTCCCTATTATAGAGGTTTCCGCATATCAGAGGTTTGTAATAGAGAGGTCCCATTGTATATTGTAGCGAGGACCCTTCATCATAACTACCATGCAGTACACCCAGATTATGTGAAAATCTCACCAGGATATACCCAAATGTTGGAATCACATGGAATGTACAGCTGTGAAACATGCATGTAGGGTACACATATGTATGTAGAACAGCTGGCAAAACTCTTGCTATAAACATCTGGATGGAGGAACCTCTCGGAATAGAATGCCATTGCCTAGGTCACGTTTGTGAGGAATGCACTCACACTGATCAGCATATGCACTCATACCCTGTTTACACTGGCCTAGCTTAGGTGTGAAAACTACAAAAACTGGGCCAGCCAAGATCCTGTGGCTTTCTATTTAGCCACAAGTTCACCATTCCAGACGATTGCACTTTGTCCCAGACAAGCTTCATGTGCTTCATGTCAAAACGTAATTAAGAGACCTCAAATGTCAATTCATCCTCTCTGTACAACAGATCTCCAAACCCATCAAGACAAACGCCATTACTGTCGTCAAATGGCCGTTATGAAAAAACTTATTTTTGAGATTTACATATTATGTGTATGTACATACATATTGATAGAAGTACATGATAAGTGGCCACAGAAAAATGCTTAATTTGCATGTTATTGATAATAAATGCCATGCGTAGCACTGGTGTACAAGGTAATAGTATACATACTGGCTGTACTTTTGTACTGGTTCTACAGGATGTACTAGTTGAACAGTACTGGTTCTATTAGTTGTACTCTTCTACTCAGTCTGAAACATACGTAAACATAATTGTACAATCAATATTGCATGCAGTAAACATAAACAGTATACATGTGTCAAGTACAAACTACTTTGCAAATAGATCTAAATTAGACCATGCACGTACCTTGCAGCACTCCACTGTGGTACTCTGTCCCCCACTCCACCTCCAGTTCCCCGACATAATCGTCCCCTGGCAGGTCAAAGCTAATGGTGGTGGCATTGGGCAGATTGGAGCCATGATTAATATTGACGGTGGACGTGCTGTTCACTTGATAAGTGACTGATAGTCCATATATGGTGGAATTGTTGAAGGATACAGTGATGGAAGACATGCGGACAACAAAGGGAGTCTGCATCGCAATAACATCGTCGAAGTAGTTCCAATCGCTCTCACTGAGGAGCCTCCCGTGTAAATCCGTCTTGAGCATTCTAGTAGGTCTGCTGGGCCACCAGGCGGGATCGATGTACACGCCCAGTTGATCGAAAGCCCCGCCCAATCCACCCCAGAACCCAACAATTGGACCCAATATCGACTGGTATTCTCCAACCTTGTTTCCAACAGTATAGGTCTGCAGGGTCCCGTCTGCCTTCCTGATGTCGAAACCGACTGCATTTAATAAGAAAAGTCCTTTATGAAGGCTGGGATCGGACGAGAAATACCCAAACATCTTCTCAATAACATCTCCCGTCTCAATGTTGATCGTGTACCGCGGTGCACTCCCTGGGTAATTGTATATGTTGTGTTTGGCGGGCCACTGCACCCCGCTAATCGCTCCATCCAACACTAGGTACGAAGCTTCGAAAGCGGGGAACATCTCGTTGTCGGCTCCCCATAGCAATAGGCTATTGACGCGGAACACGTAGTCTTTGTTTAGTAGTCCGAGACTGGTAACATCGTCGAATTGTTCTCCTCCAGGTCCTCCTAAAGATGCTCCTTTGTACAGAGAACCGCGAACGTCGACGACAATGTCGCAGAGGAAGCAGACCAGGAGCAACAAGGCGTGCATGACCATCATGATTGTACGTAAACAAGAGAAGGAATATACGACAATTGAATACGGAAAGTAATTTCCCGGATTCTATTTTGTTCTCGTGATCAATCCCATCATCACGTGGCATTTCGACTACCAACATCATGGATAGAGTTATGGAAGTTCTCGGAAGCCCTTCCTTCTTGGTGACATTGCTTCTTCTTCTCCTCATATACGTCTTGTACCGGTATGTTACCTGAATGTGCCATATCTAATGCTCCCTAACCCCCCGTGATACTGGATAATTCACGCCATGCACACAATATAGTAGGCTAACCATGAACTATGTGTTTTAGTATTTACCTCCAATACCTGTACTGTGTACATCACCCGTACGTTGTTCATCTCCTGTGGTGTTCATCTCCTGTGGTGTCCATCTCCTGTGGTGTTCATCTCCTGTGGTGTTCATCCTCTGTGGTGTTCATCTCCTGTACTGTTCATCTCCTGTGGTGTTCATCTCCTGTGGTGTTCATCTCTTGTGGTGTCCATCCTCTGTACTGTTCATCTCTTGTGGTGTTCATCTCCTGTGGTGTTCATCCTCTGTACTGTTCATCTCCTGTACTGTTCATCTCTTGTGGTGTTCATCCTCTGTGGTGTTTATCTTCTGTGGTGTTCATCTCCTGTGGTGTTCATCCTCTGTACTGTTCATCTCTTGTGGTGTCCATCCTCTGTACTGTTCATCTCTTGTGGTGTTCATCTCTTGTGGTGTTCATCTCTTGTGGTGTTCATCTCTTGTGGTGTTCATCTCTTGTGGTGTTTATCTCCTGTGGTGTTCATCTCTTGTGGTGTTCATCCTCTGTGGTGTTCATCCTCTGTGGTGTTCATCCTCTGTACTGTTCATCTCCTGTGATGTTCATCTCCTGTACTGTTCATCGCCTGTGGTGTTCATCCTCTGTGGTGTTCATCTCCTGTGATGTTCATCTCCTGTACTGTTCATCGCCTGTGGTGTTCATCCTCTGTGGTGTTCATCCTCTGTACTGTTCATCCTCTGTGGTGTTCATCCTCTGTACTGTTCATCCTCTGTGGTGTTCATCCTCTGTACTGTTCATCTCCTGTGCTGTTCATCTCCTGTACTGTTCATCGCCTGTGGTGTTCATCCTCTGTGGTGTTCATCCTCTGTACTGTTCATCCTCTGTGGTGTTCATCCTCTGTACTGTTCATCCTCTGTACTGTTCATCCTCTGTCCTGTTCATCCTCTGTGGTGTTTATCCTCTGTGGTGTTCATCCTCTGTACTGTTCATCCTCTGTACTGTTCATCCTCTGTGGTGTTCATCCTCTGTGGTGTTCATCCTCTGTGGTGTTCATCCTCTGTGGTGTTCATCCTCTGTGGTGTTCATCCTCTGTGGTGTTCATCCTCTGTGGTGTTCATCCTCTGTGATGTTCATCTCCTGTGGTGTTCATCCTCTGTGGTGTTCATCCTCTGTACTGTTCATCCTCTGTGGTGTTCATCCTCTGTGGTGTTCATCTCCTGTGGTGTTCATCCTCTGTGGTGTTCATCCTCTGTGGTGTTCATCCTCTGTGGTGTTCATCCTCTGTGGTGTTCATCTCCTGTACTGTTCATCCTCTGTGGTGTTCATCTCCTGTGGTGTTCATCCTCTGTGGTGTTCATCCTCTGTGGTGTTCATCTCCTGTACTGTTCATCCCTTGTGGTGTTCATCCTCTGTGGTGTTCATCTCCTGTGGTGTTCATCCTCTGTGGTGTTCATCCTCTGTGGTGTTCATCTCCTGTGGTGTTCATCCTCTGTGGTGTTCATCTCCTGTACTGTTCATCCCTTGTGGTGTTCATCCTCTGTAGGGTGTTCTACTTACCTTACCTGTACTTCAAAAGGTTTGGCATTACTGGTCCCAAGCCAGTGCCGTTGCTAGGAAACATTGGGCTGTTTTGGAAGAGTGGAGTGAGTGCTGGAGTACATCTCTTCCACTGTAACTGTTGGATCTACTGTATCTACTGCCACTGCTCCCTATACAGTATCTACTGCCACTGCTCCCTATACAGTATCTACTGCCACTGCTCCCTATACAGTATCTACTGCCACTGCTCCCTATACAGTATCTACTGCCACTGCTCCCTATACAGTATCTACTGCCACTGCTCCCTCTACAGTATCTACTGCCACTGCTCCCTCTACAGTATCTACTGCCACTGCTCCCTCTACAGTATCTACTGCCACTGTTCCCTATACAGTATCTACTGCCACTGCTCCCTCTACAGTATCTACTGCCACTGCTCCCTCTACAGTATCTACTGCCACTGCTCCCTATACAGTATCTACTGCCACTGCTCCCTATACAGTATCTGGATGCACCTTACAAAGCAAAAACAAGTAATTCGAGTTTAAAAACTCGTGGGGCTGCCGCCCCCCGCACTCGAATTACTTGGCGTCTTTTTTAGGTTTAGAAGAACCTTCGCTGAAGTTATTACGTTCGGCGGAGCTTCAGCGCACGAATTCTAGCCCAATTTCAAATTGTCGGCGTTCGAAATCGGCCATTTTTTATTCGCGCAATATAAATTATAATATAAATTCATTGTTGCGGCTACGCCTAGGAACACGTATTATATATATAATATATATAGATAGATAGATAGATAGATAATTATTATAGTGCAACATGTCAACAATACAGACACTAGGACAAATTGTCCAATGAAGCACTTATAGATAGACAAAAATTATACACATGTATAAACAACATGATCAGGAACAAAATCTGTCAGTCCACATAGTATAGATCTTCTTCATAATTGCTGGACTTTGACATGCAGCAGTTAGAATCAATACAACTTTAGCTTCATCATTCAAGGTTGGAAAATCAATATATTGCTCCATCATCTTCTTCATGAGGGGGAATCTACTGGTTTGCCACGCACTACAGTGCAGTAGCCATATATACGTATATCTATCTATCGATCTATCGGACGAGCGTTACATACCGGAAGTCGAAATGAAAACAATATAGGGGCTGCCACAGGCAGCCCCTAAAAATGTTAAATGGCCGGAATACACTGTCTAGCTAGTATATATGAGGAGCAGAGGCTCATGCTATAGACCCCATGCTATAGACTTCATGCTATAGATTCCTTGCTGTACATACGTATTTGGTGTGTCCTGTACTACATAAGTAAGTACTAGTACTTTACCATTACATACTATTCGTATACTTCTACTATTGAATAGGGATCGTTTTCCAAAGTACAGAGTTCGTTGGTACAAAAGTATGGTAAAGTTAGTAGGTACGTACATACGTATGTGTGTGCACTGCATGTTAAAACAGGTTCACACTCGGACATGGACAAACCTTTGTTCTAGAATAGTTTTAGACAAGTACACACACATACACACACACACACACACACACACACACACACACACACACACACACAGAGAGAGAGAGAGAGAGAGAGAGCACACACACACGCACACCATTGTTTGTCTGTATGTTCATAGCCATGAAACTAAAAGGTCTACTTGTTTATTTCTTTCCACCGTCTATATTGTGTATAGTCTGTACCTTGGCACAACTGGAGGACTGTTGGTAGCAGATCCTGATATGATCAAAGAAATTTTGATCAAGCAATTTGATAACTTCAATGACAGATATGTTAGTTATCAAGCACCCCCCTTCCACACACACACACACACACACACACACAACACAGGCACGTACACACACACACACACACACACACACACACACACACACACACACACACAACACAGACACGTACACACACAAACACACACACACACACACACACACACAACACAGACACGTACACACACACACACACACACACACACACACACACACACACACACACACACACACACACGCACACACACACACAGACAGACAGACATACAGACATACAGCTACCTTCACTTCACTGTTTTTTCCCATGTTGACGTGCACAGTTTGGGTCTTCTTCACCGTTTACTGTTGGAGAGGACAATGTGTACACCATTGATCTAGTGAAGGGGGAGGATTGGAGGAGAAGACGACGTATACTATCCCCAGCTTTCAGTGCTCATAAGCTCAAATTAGTGAGTGGATTTTTTACAGTGGAATATCGTTGTTCTATCATTTACTGTACAGAGTGATCTTAATTACACCCAATCTTGCATGTGTTTGCCAAGCATTCATGTACCACTTGCTCTCGAAAACAAAGGACTATCTTAAAGCAATCTTCTATTGTTGACAATCGTGAATAATTCAAAGGCATTAGTCATTTTTATGCTTGGATTGAACAAGATTGACACCATGTTGGTTGGTGACCTTCTCCAAAATTTTACGCTTTGTTGAGTATAAGAAGCACACTCACTTCTTCCAATCAGATCTGGTGG
>OZ026546.1:826413-856413 GCA_964020155.1 Chondrilla cf. caribensis | reverse complement strand
TGTTGGCCAGGCAGGAAAACTGTCGGGTTGTGAGACTAGTGGTGGGTTCACTGTCTTTCCACAGGTTCACAGCAGAGGAGAAGGCTAAACGTCATCCTTGTGCTTACCTTCCATTTGGTCTTGGACCTAGAAACTGTATTGGAATGAGGTTTGCACTGATGGAAGCTAAAATGGCTCTCATTGAGATTGTCAGGAACTTCAAGATCTTAAGGTTGCCAGAAACAAAGGTATTCATTGACAACTACATACATAACAGGCATTGGTACACTAAACATACGCACGCACACACAAACACATGTACACGTACACACGCGCACACACACACGCACAGGCGTACACATACATACACATGCACACACACACATGTACACGTACTCGTACACGTACTCGTACACACACACACACACACACACACACACACACACACACACACACACACACACACACATACATATGAATTTTAATATACTTAGGTACACATGTACACTAAACACTGCCTTTATTTCACATTTACACAATACATAGGTACCTTTGGAAACTAAAGGTCTATTTATCCAAAGTCCAAAGAAGGACACAGCTGTTGTGAAGCTTCAGAAAAGAGAGTAGTCTTAGGTGTCAATGTGGTCATGATACCAATCATATTGCATGGCGAATACCAGTGGACTTAAGAGTGCAATTCACCCAATGCTTAAATCTGTCTTAATATACTTTTTTACACATCTATGTGCAGACCTATATCAAATGTTATATTTTTGTACCCATTGCTTCTCCAATATGTGTTTATGACATTTAAACATGCATACACACATTATACGTGAATGCAAGTAATTAATCATAATATTGAAGTGTACAATCTAACTATGATAATATTATTATATGTACATAAAATTGGGAGTTCCAAGCTTGATGTTAGAGAATCTATGACCAAATCAACTATAATAATAATATTATTATACGTCATATTCGAACAAGAATAACCTATATACGTACATCGCCCTTATATTAATTGACATCTAGGGCGTCTATTGTTAATTATGATTAATTTTGTATATTATGCAAAATCCGGAAATTGTGATGTAAGTGTGATTGTTAGATCATTGTTCAATCATATCTTATTATGACGTCCCAAATGGAGATAGTTTCAAGTAGCTCTGCGAAGAGAGTGATTCTCTGCAAGAACATGCACTCCCTGACATTAGGGAGTTTCCAAATCAGACAACTCCACCTCAGTTTAAATACTCCAAATGAAATTTTTGACAAGACGAAAATTGTTAGTCGTGCGTTCTAAGTGTGATGGCTTGGCAAGTGGCGCTGATTACACTACAACACATACTACACTACTGCATATGATCATATTAACATAATTAGCACCTCATGCATGTACTCTTTAAAATAAATTTGAATCTTCAACTGGCCAGGAGGTTTTTAGTCCAGTGCTACGGGCCTGGTAAATATGTAGTTGAAACTAGAAAGGAAGATGGAACACACTATCCACCAAGAACCATCCAAATTCTACTAATGGGGTTGCAAAGGCACATTTGTTCAGCAATACAATAGTTGGATTTGCAATCAACTTTATGACAGACACGGAGTTTACAAAGCTTAGAAACGTTTGTGACACCTATTATCGCCAGTTACACTCAAAAGGAGTTGGTACATCTGTCAATAGAAAAAACCTTTATCACCAGGAGATGAAGACCAGCTATGGGTGACAGGTGTAGTCACTCCGAACACACCAGAGGGATTATTAAATTGTGTCTTTTACAATGGAAAGAACTTTTACCTAAGAGGAGGCCAGGAACATCGTGACATGAAATTCTCACAACTGAAACGAGAAGTAGTTAAAATTGGACATGACCCCAAGGTATGCTACGTCTATACTGAATATGGTTCAAAAATAGAAGCGGTGGATTGAAACAGCTAAAGATTGAAGACAAAGTAGTACGCCAATTCGAGAGCCCTGGAGAACGCTGCCATGTAACATTTTTGGATGCATACATGATGTTGAAAGTGCCCAAATCAGCCCTTGAGAAGGACAATTTCTATCTGCGTCCTCTAGCCAAGGCACCTGATGATCCAATCGCTCCATGGTTCACAGAAGTCCCATTGGGAAGGAACACTCTCGCCAACATGATGAAAACTATGAGCAAGAAGGCAAACTTGACTACTGAGTACACAAACCACAGCTTGAGAGCCTTTGGAGCAACCGAAATGTTCAAACACGGAATAGAGGAAAAAATAATCCAGCAAAGAACAGGACATATATATCTATAGATCTACGGAGGCATTACGAAAGTACGAAGCAACTACGATGGAACAGGAGTTGAGCGTCTCTAAACTACTACAAGGATTCTGTGTGAATTGTTCTCCTCTCAGTTCCGTGGCTAATCTACCACACACCAGCAAGATTTCGCCAGCATTTCAAGGGTGTTCGTTCCAGGGATGCACTATAAACATTATTCAGCAGAAGCCCGATTTCAATCCAGAAGAACAATTACGCGGTGTCGACGTAAACGACTTTATTAACTTTTAATGTATAACAATACTCTAATGTATTATACTAATTGTTCTATTGTACGTAATCATAATCTGAGCACGGTGTTATTGAGTATATGTGCTGTGTAGAAACTGTTATTGTGTCAATTATGAATCCGATAATTGAAAAAACATGTTTACCCATAGGCGCTTATTTGATATTGCACTGTAAACAATGCAATATGAAATATATTGCACCAGTGGCGTCTTTGAAGAATGCCCACGCAATACAATAACATTTATTATTTACATTAATCATAGATAGTATGTATGATGTGGGGGCGTATGTGTTAAAACTTGATTGGCAGCCATATTGGGTGGCAAAAAGCCATATCAGGCTTGGGTTACAAATTTGCAAACCCAAAGAGGCATCAGCTGCAACAGCTGCAAGTTTATTGAACAAATTGATTATTGTTATTAGTTTTGTGTTTTGAATGTGTAAACATTCTTTGATCTCCCTTTGATCTTTGTGGGTTTGCAAATTTGTGAACCCAAGCCTGATTCCTTTTTATAATGGAAATGTGCACTACAAAATGGAAGGTGTTTATCATTGATTATCATCCATATCATATTATGTTCACACGTATATTAAATACAAGAACTTCTAGTTATGTCAGAAATGAAATTACCACACACATTACAAATGAATAATAAATAATATAAAATCAAATATAATACTAAATAATGATAATAGGTATATTCAGGATTATTAATAATAATATCCATTAACTATGCACCGTTTCCAATTTACTAAAGGTACTCTTCCAAAATGAATTAATTAGAATAGTTGATCGCATAGATCCTTAGCAGCCTTTTTGAATAATGGCATCAAGGCATCTGATACATGACCAGGTAGACCATGCTTGACCGTTTCAATTCTTGTGTACTTCTCCACAATAGACTTCAGATTGAAGTTTTCCATGCAGCGAACCTCTTTCTCGAACACTTCCATGGCTTTCCCTGTCAGACCCTTGCGATAACACAGCTCGAATGCAAGCTTCACTTCATCAAAATCCCCAACACATTCAAACGGCTTCATATTCTCAAGTTCCAGCATCTGGCGATAGTAAAGGAGATTTTCCTCAACATCCAGGAGATTCTCGTGGCCGAACATGACATCAATGTCTTCACATGACATGCATGCTTGAAACTGGAGCCATATGTAGCAGCACTTGGGGCAGCGCTTGCACCAAGGTTGGCGGATGTTACATGATTGGGTACAGACAACTGCCTCTTGGTGTTTCCGGAGTAAATGGAATATGACCGTATCATTGATCGGCTGGAGAATGCTGTAATAGTGATAATCGGACACTAGGACAGTGCGAACATAGTCATTGTACAGTTTTTCAGCTGCAAATGACTTACAAAACTGATGGTTGATCTCTCTACCACCTTCGGCAGGCCATTTCAGATTACCAACATTTGAACTGTTCTCGTTAGCAGCAACCAGGTAGCGATAACCAAACTTGAGCATAATTGGTAGAGATGAGAAGACGAAACAGCATGGTTCCATCATAAAAGCTGTTGTCCTGTTTCCAAGTTTCTTAACAACCCCATCTGGTATCTGAACAAAGAAGTCAAAAACATTCAGTTTGTAGTGCTCCACGAAGGAGCAGTGTGGCAAGACTTTGTCCACTCGCTTGCTTTGCTCCGCATGGTCTCCGTAGTGAGATCCAAACCAAGAGAAAATAGAATGTGGAATATTCGCTGCTTCCAGCAATTTACCCGCGAGAAAGCTGTCCTTCCCTCCAGACATACCGACGAGGGTATCCACCATCTGACCACTCTTAATATCCTTGACACACGGGGGAGCTACTTTGACTGGAATCGGTATCTCATCCACAGGATTACTGGTGAAAGAAGGTCCCTCGAAATTCGGTAGGTTGTTCTCATAGCGCCACTGCCCAAAATTGTCAACTAAATGATTGGACCAAAATCGACGAAATTCTTTCGTGTCGTGCTTGGCGAATTTGTCGTCGATGACCACAGTAGCGGGCCTCAATCCCACCAACTTCATAAGATGGACGGCTCCAATGTGGAAGTACACGCGTTCCATATACTCTTCGCCGTAGACAGTGCCCAACTCAGTGAGATCGAAGGGGTACCAGAAGGTCAGTCCGAACTTCAACCCGTCCACACTCGCCAGAACGTACAGCTGGTTTTCGGCTACGGAGATGTCCTCCAATCGCAAAACACCGCGATTAGCCATGCACGGACGATATCGATAAAGGAGACTCAGAGCCTTGTAATGGTGAATTCAAACCTCTTCTACTCCAAGGATTAGTATGCTCTTCCGACTGAGAAGCGAAGCGACGTACAGTTCACCACAAAAATGCAATCAAATCTTCAAGTTGACAACTTGGCATTAAGCTTAATATACTCGACTCCATACTGGAACAGAATCTGCTCTTGTTGATTGGGTGTTACCTAAGGATTGGCACATCCAGAATATTACAGGTTACCATTAGCAACACGAATGGAATCACAACAACATACAGAGTTCAGTTGTAATATTATTCTTCTTTCTAAGATTTGTTTATGTAAGTGCATACACCAGTGCATGCTGTTACGGTCAAGTTAGTGTCTGTATTTTCTATCCATTCAGGACAATACAGTTTTGGATGCTGCCAATGATCTGGAGTATGTGGGCATGGTGATAAGCGAGGCTCAGAGAATGTTCCCTCCAGTTGTCTTGTAAGAGCATGTATCCTGTATGTGTGTGTGTGCTGTTCAGTGCTGATAAAATGAACGCTCTTTGACTGTTTTAAATCTGCAAGCATCTCCACCCATATTGTGTAGGACACTCGGACCTAATCTCTCTCTCTCTCTGTGGAGAGGTTTCACCATGGGATAGCTCTATCCTTAGTTGTCAAGATGTCCTCATTGTATTGAGTCCACTCTGTACTAAGTACCATATTCTGATCTTGATGCATATGTCCTCATTGTATAGGTTCACTGTCTTTCCACAGGTTCACAGCAGAGGAGAAGGCTAAACGTCATCCTTGTGCTTACCTTCCATTTGGTCTTGGACCTAGAAACTGTGTTGGAATGAGGTTTGCACTGATGGAAGCTAAAATCGCTCTCATTGAGATTGTTAGGAACTTCAAGATCTTAAGGTTGCCAGAAACAAAGGTATTCATTGACAACTACATACATAACAGGTATTGGTACACTAAACATACACACACACGCACGAACACATGTACACGTACACACACGCGCACACACACACGCACAGGCGTACACATACATACACGTGCACACACACACACACACGTACATGTACACACACACACACACACACACACACACACACACACACACACAGGTGTTCACATACATACACGTGCACACACACGTACACGTACACACACACGTACACACACACACACACAACACACACACACACACACACAACACACACACACACACACACACACACATACATATGAATTTAATATACTTAGGTACACATGTACACTAAACACTGCCATTATTTCACATTTACACAATACATAGGTACCTTTGGAAACTAAAGGTCTATTTATCCAAAGTCCAAAGAAGGACACAGCTGTTGTGAAGCTTCAGAAAAGAGAGTAGTCTAAGGTGTCAATGTGGTCATGATACCAATCATATTGCATTATAATGCACAGCAAATACCAGTGGACTAAAGAGTGCAATTCACCCAATGCTTAAAATTAACTGTCTTAATAATAATATTATACTTTTTAGACATCTATGTGCAAACCTATATCAAATATTTTTGTACCCATTGCTTCTCCAATATGCATTTATGACATTTAAACATGCATACACACATTATAAGTGAATGCAAGTAATTAATCATAATATTGAAGTGTACATGCAATCCAACTATGATATATGTGCATAAAATTGGGAGTTCCAAGCTTGATGTCAGAGAATCTATGACCAAATCAACTATAATAATATTATTATTATACGTCATATTTTCTAACAAGAATAACCTATATACATACAACGCCCTTATATTAATTGACATCTAGGGCGTGTATTGTTAATTATGATTAATTTTGTATATTATGCATGCCCATTGCTTTAGCGATTATTGCTGAACCTTACAAAACGTCCAATGTTCTGCAACTCCATATAGAGTCAATGTATACTATTCTATAATATGTATACCCAGGATACAGTGCCTACAGTAATCCAAGAAATACTCACAGAGACTGGCAGACTATATTATTTGGGAATACAATGGCTGTATAGAACTTCATTACTTTTAGCTAAGGTGAAAAGAGGTTTTGGGATTGGATCTCACATTCGATTTATTGGAAAGCAATTCCTTACATGCTTTGTGATATCATGCGGCGAACAGTAGTCTATTTCTTTATGTACAAATTAGGAACAAGAGCAAGAACTGGATATAATAATAGCCACCAGTAAGTAAGTATGTCACGTACAGAAAATAAAAGTTGGAGATAAATCATCACCCTCGTCTTTATTAGTATAATCATAATCAAAATGATTATTGATGGTTATAAATGTATACAGTATTATTATCATTTAATATTTTCTATTCCCGTTATTATTACAATTACTATGGCACTCACATGCATCATAAATTTTGATTCCGTGCTTTTTCCATCATTAGTCATCATGGATTATCCCTATAATATTATGTTTGCAAGTATTAAATACAAGAACTTCTAGTTGTGTCAGAAATATTAAATAATCAAATGACATTTAATTTAAATGATGATAATAAGTATAATCAAAATATAGGGTAACTGCTTAGCTTAATTGAATTTAATATATATTAGTTTCATCTAAAAATAAAATAATATCTATTAACTATGCACCGTTTCCAATTTACTAAAGGTACTCTTCCAAAATGAATTAATTAGAATAGTTGATCGCATAGATCCTTAGCAGCCATTTTGAATAATGGCATCAAGGCATCTGATACATGACCAGGTAGACCATGCTTGACCGTTTCAATTCTTGTGTACTTCTCCACAATAGACTTCAGATTGAAGTTTTCCATGCAGCGAACCTCTTTCTCGAACACTTCCATGGCTTTCCCTGTCAGACCCTTGCGATAACACAGCTCGAATGCAAGCTTCACTTCATCAAAATCCCCAACACATTCAAACGGCTTCATATTCTCAAGCTCCAGCATCTGGCGATAGTAAAGGAGATTTTCCTCAACATCCAGGAGATTCTCGTGGCCGAACATAACATCAATGTCTTCACAAGACATGCACGCTTGAAACTGGAGCCATATGTAGCAGCACTTGGGGCAGCGCTTGCACCAAGGTGGGTGGATGTTACATGATTGGGTACAGACAACTGCCTCTTGGTGTTTCCGGAGTAAATGGAATATGACCGTATCATTGATCGGCTGGAGAATGCTGTAATAGTGATAATCGGACACTAGGACAGTGCGAACATAGTCATTGTACAGTTTTTCAGCTGCAAATGACTTACAAAACTGATGGTTGATCTCCCTACCACCTTCGGCAGGCCATTTCAGATTACCAACATTTGCACTGTTCTCATTAGCAGCAACCAGGTAGCGATAACCAAACTTGAGCATAATTGGAAGAGTTGAGAAGACGTAACAGCATGGTTCCATCACAAAAGCTGTTGTCCTGTCTCCAAGTTTCTTGACAATCCCGTCCGGTATCTGAACAAAGAAGTCAGAAGCATAAATTTTGTAGTGCTCCACGAAGGAGCAGTGTGGCAAGACTTTGTCCACTCGCTTGCTTTGCTCCGTATGGTCTCCGTAGTAAGATCCAAACAAAGAGAAAATAGAATGTGGAATATTGGCTGCTTCCAGCAATTTACCCGCGAGAAAGCTGTCCTTCCCTCCAGACATACTGACGAGGGTATCCACCATCCGACCACTCTTACTATCCTTGACACACGGGGGAGCTATTTTGACTGGAATCGGTATCTCATCCACAGGATTACTGGTGAAAGAAGGTCCCTCGAAATTCGGCAGGTTGTTCTCGTATCGCCACTGCCCAAAATTGTCAACTATAAGATTGGACCAAAATCGACGGAATTCTTTGGTGTCGTGCTTGGCGAATTTGTCGTCGATGACCACAGTAGCGGGCCTCAATCCCACCAACTTCATAAGATGGACGGCTCCAATGTGGAAGTACACGCGTTCCATGTACTCTTCGCCGTAGACAGTGCCCAACTCAGTGAGATCGAAGGGGTACCAGAAGGTCATTCCGAACTTCAACCCGTCCACACTCGCCAGAATGTACAGCTGGTTTTCGGCTACGGAGATGTCCTCCAATCGCAAAATACCGCGATTAGCCATGGACGATATCGATAAAGGAGACTCTAAGACCTAGTTATAATGGTGAATTTGAAACTCTCCTACTCCAAGGATAATTATGCTCTAGCAACTGAGAGGCGAGGTATACAAACGAATGTCATACGGTTTCAGGTGACTCCTGGGACGAGTGTAAAGTGGTTCAATGTAAGTGGAGTAACTACATGTACAGTGTACCAGGTCACTCTAACCTCAAATCTTATGTTTGGCTTCAGAACCAGCAGTAATAGATACTCCATACAGCAATGTACATGTTATGTGCACTAGTGTCTCTAGTGTATCACCGTGACAACCATAAGTAAACAATACAACATGTTTGATTGGAGCACAGTGAACATTCATCCGGCGCAATTCGTTTTCAAAGAATTTGGTGGATTAATGAGTTTGGCGGAATAACTAGATGTTCATTGGTACCAGTACATTATATTGGTACTGGGAAACTGTGTCGGATTAAAAGGCTTGACAGATAAAGTGGTGGCAGATTAACAAGAATTCACTGTACAGAAATAATTAGCGGTAAAATGACTCTAATATTGAACTTGCAATCATAGTGTACACAATATTGTCGTTTACAACTGTTTGTCTCCTATTGTGAGGAATCTGTCAGCTATTGGACCAGCTTTGCAATACTGAGTGTTGTGACAAGGTAGAAAGCAATAACCAGAACTGTGTTTGGTTGTGTACCTGGGGATGTGGAAGGTTACCATAGTAACATGTAACAACAACGTGTGTGCGTGTTGTTTATTTATTATGTCATACAACAATAATTACCCGACATAAACATTCTTCTTTAAGTTCTTGTAAAATACTATGTAGGTTTCATTGCACACAACAAATCTCAATTTGGTCTCATGGTTATCACATGAACAGCCAGCTATATATATGGTGAGGCGTGACGATAATATCATACGCACCTTTCATTCCTTCATTTCGAACATCTGCAATGTAAGTAAAGATAATGTACTCGAACATGCATCATAATCAACACAATACACTAGGTATGTACAAACATGCATACATGTACATATATTATTATGCATACATACATATGTACATAAACAAAGTAGTGTTGGGAGGATTAGTTGACTACTCGAATTTCATGTCAAGTCTGTACACGTGTAGGAGACCTAAATACACACGTACATCTGCTGGGCACACTAATGGAAGATGGCAGAAATGCAGATGTGATACATACGTATGTGAATGTCCAGTGAACACGTGGCCAAAATTTTCAAATTCAAGAAGTATTAATGTATTCGACCGGGGAAGCAAAGCTCAATGTTTATAGGATGAATTACTCTGGCTCTCAGCGTTTTAT
Organism: Chondrilla cf. caribensis; assembly: GCA_964020155.1. Taxonomy (NCBI): domain Eukaryota; kingdom Metazoa; phylum Porifera; class Demospongiae; order Chondrillida; family Chondrillidae; genus Chondrilla; species Chondrilla cf. caribensis. The sequence continues at coordinate 846,232 of OZ026546.1, read as the reverse complement.
ATGTCAGTTTGCAGTGCACCGATCGATAGATTGTGACAAGATAACCTTCAAAAAAGCAGGATCCAAACACATACATATGAAGATACTCCTACCATGCAATGAACACATGTACATACATACATACATACATGCATATGCATATATGCCCTTTGTTTACTTGTACGCATGTCTTCATCTATTCAACTCACTCAATGAAAATCTTCCACTAAACTTCACACTTAGATTTGAGCTATTGGTTGTCATGGTGATCCAGTAGGTGAAGTCATCACCTGTAACTGGTTGCCCATAACGACCACATATATCAATTGACATTGGTCCAATTATGGTAAAGTTACTATTCGATAAACTGATGTTTTGCTCTCTAGTGTTATCAATAACTAGTACCTAAATGGAAGCAAACATTACTACAATCAGAGTCTGTTCTTACACGTGTAGTAAACACTGTCTGTGTTGTACTCTACAAGCATATCTACAGCTGCAGTAGAGGTGGGCACACACACCTTTGAAAGTGTGTACGTAGTGTGTACCATGGAAGCATTAACACATGTGTATGTGAACACTAATACGTACATATGTACCACACACACACACACACACACACACACACACACACACACACACACACACACACACACACACACAACACACACACACACACACACACACACACACACACACACACACACACACACACACACACACACACACACACATACACACACACACACACACACACACACACACACGTGCGCATGCATACACTGCCAAGTTTATCCTAGGCACACAAATATTTCATAGCATAAAAGGTAGCACAGATCTGTGAATCATCAAACATTCACAATTTTAGACAAATAGTATTTGCTGAACTACTAAATCCCCATGTACACACATATACCCATACTCACAGAGATGTTAGCCACTTGAGGATCAGTGATGTCTGTATTGCTACTCTGGTCACAGACCCATGACATCACCAGACTGGTCCTGCTTCGAGAGACCCTAAGGTCTGCATTCCCACAAGCTACAGGGGAAAAACAGGGGTAAAGTAGTACACTAAAACCTCACAACTGAGGCCACCTATGGGACCGGTTGAAGTACAGTAGAACCTCACAATTGAGACCACCTATGGGACCAGTTGAAGTACAGTAGAACCTCACAATTGAGACCACCTATGGGACCAGTTGAAGTACAGTAGAACCTCACAATTGAGACCACCTATGGGACCAGTTGAAGTACAGTAGAACCTCACAATTGAGACCACCTATTGGACCAGTTGAAGTACAGTAGAACCTTACAATTGAGATCACCTATGGGACCAGTTGAAGTACAGTAGAACCTCACAATTGAGACCACCTATTGGACCAGTTGAAGTACAGTAGAACCTCACAATTGAGACCACCTATGGGACCAGTTGAAGTACAGTAGAACCTCACAATTGAGACCACCTATGGGACCAGTTGAAGTACAGTAGAACCTCACAATTGAGACCACCTATGGGACCAGTTGAAGTACAGTAGAACCTTACAATTGAGACCACCTATGGGACCAGTTGAAGTACAGTAGAACCTCACAATTGAGACCACCTATTGGACCAGTTGAAGTACAGTAGAACCTTACAATTGAGACCACCTATGGGACCAGTTGAAGTACAGTAGAACCTCACAATTGAGACCACCTATGGGACCAGTTGAAGTACAGTAGAACCTCACAATTGAGACCACCTATGGGACCAGTTGAAGTACAGTAGAACCTCACAATTGAGACCACCTATGGGACCAGTTGAAGTACAGTAGAACCTCACAATTGAGATCACCTATGGGACCAGTTGAAGTACAGTAGAACCTCACAATTGAGACCACCTATTGGACCAGTTGAAGTACAGTAGAACCTTACAATTGAGATCACCTATGGGACCAGTTGAAGTACAGTAGAACCTCACAATTGAGACCACCTATGGGATCAGTTGAAGTACAGTAGAACCTCACAATTGAGACCACCTATGGGACCAGTTGAAGTACTGTAACAGTAGAACCTCACAATTGAGACCACCTATGGGACCAGTTGAAGTACAGTAAAACCTCACAATTGAGACCACCTATGGGACCAGTTGAAGTACAGTAGAACCTCACAATTGAGACCACCTATGGGACCAGTTGAAGTACAGTAGAACCTCACAATTGAGACCACCTATGGGACCAGTTGAAGTACAGTAGAACCTTACAATTGAGATCACCTATGGGACCAGTTGAAGTACAGTAGAACCTCACAATTGAGACCACCTATGGGATCAGTTGAAGTACAGTAGAACCTCACAATTGAGACCACCTATGGGACCAGTTGAAGTACAGTAGAACCTCACAATTGAGACCACCTATGGGACCAGTTGAAGTACAGTAGAACCTCACAATTGAGACCACCTATGGGACAAGTTGAAGTACAGTAGAACCTCACAATTGAGATCACCTATGGGACCAGTTGAATTACAGTAGAACCTCACAATTGAGATCACCTATGGGACCAGTTGAAGTACAGTAGAACCTCACAATTAAGATCACCTATGGGACCACTTGTGGCGGGGCCATACAAACCATGTCAAACTTTGATCCATTTCCTGTCTACTAACCTGGTGGACTTGCTTGTCCTCGAGTCACAGCGGGACCTAGACAGTAGAATGAAATGATAGCATCATGCATGCATATGTCACTGTGTACATTCAATACACAAGTATGCCCTACATACTGTACAGTGTTGATTTGAGGTAATGAACTGGGCTGCACACAAGTACACATCCTAATAGCATATTTTGAAGTACTAGATATGTATGTACGTACACACAAATTTCCCAATAAACTACAGCTCACTATGCTACAGGTAGATTTTCCAATAAACATACTTTGAAATGCTACAAATAATATTTGCTAATAAACACATCTTGAAGTACTATATACACTTTTCTTATTCTGACATGTTCGATATATACACATTCAGTGGAAAATGTCCATAACAAATACCCAAAGGATCGATTGGGACGAATAACCTTGTAGAAAGGGATAGCTATGCAAAAATAGTGACCTGTAAACAGGTATTCCGCATGAATAACTAGACTGTAAACAGGTGATCTACATTGAACCACTGCAGACATATTGTCTTCATATAGACCTGGCCTCTGTAGACAGGTGATCTACATTCAACCATGTACTGCGGACACATTGTCTTCATATAGACCTGGCCTCTGTAGACAGGTGATCTACATTGAGCCACTGCAGACATTTTGTCTTATAGGCGATGGACACAGATCCCAAGAGAGCTACGTGTTTGCAGGGAATGTTCGTCTGAGAATATTGAAGACATAAAACACTGGCTACTACACTGTAGTGCATGGCAAACTAGCAGATTCCCCCCCATGAAGATGATGGAGCATTATATTGATTTCCCAACCTTGAATGATGAAGCTAAAGTTGTATTGATTCTGACTGCTGCATGTCGAAGTCCAGCAATTATGAAGAAGATCTATACTATGTGGACTGACAGATTTTGTTTCTGATCATGCTTTGCCTAAGTAAATTTATGTCTTTCTATCAGTGCTTCATTGGACAGTATGTCCTAGTGTCATTTGACACATTGTACGTTAATAATAATTATCTATCTATCTATCTATCTATCTATACGTACGTATACATGTCGTATTCATACATAATCTACATAAGTAAATATAGGCCTGGCCATGGGTGAGTTAACATGTTTAGCTAGTACTTGAAATCGTTGGAAACCACGGGGATAACTTTAGGAAAAACGACTGTATCTTACAGTGTCGACCTTATCCCCTCATTTCGCGATAAAATTGCTCATTAGACTGAGGATTTGGGACGCATACAGTATCACAGAACGCACATAAATGTACTTCCACCCATAGATACTCCATAGACGCCCTCACCGTAACACGACAATATTACACACAGCGGGAGGAGCACAGATAGAAAGGTCTTCTTGAACATGACAGGCTCGCGTTACGTTGTTAGTGGAATCTTCTGACCAAACGCGACGATGAATACGTGGGACCGAACTTGAATAACACAAATAGCTCGCCCATTGCCATGTACGTACGTGAGTAGGTGTAAACTGGGAAGCCATTTACGAACGCACACAAATATTGCGCAACATGTCTACCAGATCATGTGACAAACAGGTGCAAATCTGGCGGGAAAAATCTTCTATAATAATCAATACATACTCCATATGAGGACGTCACACGCGTTGTATTTCCATTTGAAAAACTACTCTAACACACTGTGTGCCTGTCTAAAGTGTCCCTATTGTTCCGCCTTGATACGATTCTTTTTACCAGACTGTTTGGATCCGCCCTTGGGGGAATCCCCACTGCTGGCCGTTTCCCCTTGTTCAGATGACTCATCATATTCGATTTTAACATTCTTTCTTTTTCGAACTGATTTAGTCTCTTCTGTGTTGCTTCCTGAGGACTGTAAAAAGTTGTAATCATAATAAAATACAACATTACACACAATAAAGTAAATACAGTGGGACCTTTACAAACTCTGTCAGCAGATATCTACTATATATTACAAACCACCGAAATAGGGAATTCTTTGCATTGATATGGGAGCACACACCCTATACCCCATAGAGGAGAACACACCCTATATCCCATAGAGGAGCACACACCTAATACCCCATAGAGAACACACCCTATACCACAGAGGAGCACACACCCTATACGCCATAGAGGAGAATACACCCTATATCCCATAGAAGAGAACACACCCTATACACCATAGAATGTCAAAGACATAAAAAGAACATATAAAATCCAACATAGAACCTTACTAAAACTCCAATGGAATATTTTAATGACCTTTTCCATTACAAACCTCTGAAATAGGGAATTCTTCCTATCAATAGGGAAGGTGTACACCTCACATATCCCCAACCTGTCAACTTACTGAGGAGATGTCTTCTGGTTCAGCATCACCATGCTCCCTCCTCTCCCTCTCCTTCTTGGGTTGCTGCTTCGGTGGTGCTTTCCCTCCAAAGAGCCGACCAAAACACTCACAGCCAGCAACCATGATCTGCAGCCAGTGGACAGTTTAATATATTCTGTATGTACCAATCGCAGAAACTCATTAACACTAAACTACTAGGCTCAAGATATCTTCCCATGAAACTCTTGTCAAGTCCCTACATTCACTGCTAATGTACACGTACTGTAGTACTGTTAACACAGAATACTGTCAAGATGAAATTTTGAAGCTGTCCATAGAGTTTCCTGGCAAAGAGGTTTAACTGTATATACATGCATTTGCAGTAGAGAACGTATGTACATACGTACATACGTACATATGTACATACACACAGATAGGTGACCTCTATGGACAAGGAGTAAGACATACCTCACAATACACACTACTTATGAACACATTGTTACGATAACACTTCCCCTGTCTGCATCGATAATACAGTACTAAGGTGTACTGATAATACAGTCCTAAGGTGTACTGATAATACAGTACTAAGGTGTACTGATAATACAGTCCTAAGGTGTACTGATAATACAGTTCTAAGGTGTACTGATAATACAGTCCTAAGGTGTACTGATAATACAGTCCTAAGGTGTACTGATAATACAGTCCTAAGGTGTACTGATAATACAGTCCTAAGGTGTACTGATAATACAGTCCTAAGGTGTACTGATAATACAGTCCTAAGGTGTACTGATAATACAGTCCTAAGGTGTACTGATAATACAGTATTAAGGAGTACTGATAATACAGTATTAAGGTGTACTGATAATACAGTACTAAGGTGTACTGATAATACAGTCCTAAGGTGTACTGATAATACAGTCCTAAGGTGTACTAGTTTAGCCATGTATGGTACGTATGCAGACAGAAGCTCACCCCTCCAAAGATGAATCCCAGGATGATAGTTGCTCCGATAGCCATCACAACCACGGCATAGTTGGAATAGCCATACTCCACAGTTAACTTCTCATAGAGAACCTACACACATACACACATAAGTACGTATGTACTACATGTACCTATACACAACCTTACTCATTATAATATTATATACATACATGATATGTATGTACTAGGGTTGGGAAACGGATGCGACTATCAAATGGATAATATTATCAGTGCATAGTAACCAATAGATTGCATGATCACCGGAAGTAAATAAGGTACAGTGTACATACATCACCATAAAACATATGAATGTGTGCATGCTCACACACACACACACACACACACACACACACACACACACACACACACACACACACACACACACACCACACACACACACCTGAGCAAATTTGGTCAGATCAACCACTTTTCCGAGAATCCGAAAACTGTGATACAAAGATAAGATACGTACGTATGTGTTAACCTTTGCTCCACCCGTCGAGAGACTGCCCAGCCCAGTGTAGCATATTGCTGGAGCCTCCTTGAAGCCGGGAGTTATACACACAAACGAACACACATGTACACCAGTGTTGTGGTAATTACAGCTCACAAATAATCAATTACCACTACACTTACTTGGATATTTCAAGAACCGATTACATTAACATTACAATCACAAGTCACGGTGATAACAACAAATAAATGTTAAAAATGCACAAAATACGTACATGTTCAAATAATGTGAGTGCGTGTACATAAATGATAGTTACACAAATACAAACACACACACACACACACACACACACACACACACAGACACACACAAACGCACTGGAAGGATAGCGGACTCTTCCACCAGGGCACAGGTTCTTTCTGCTTCCAGAGTTCATTTTGGACATAACTAACAAGATCGTCATAACTCCTGGTAAACTCAACATATCTCACTTCACCATCTTTGAGACTGAGGAGTGGAAACAACAACAACAACAACAACAATAATAGCAATAATAATAATAATATTGTATATGATATCACCTTACTTTATGTTGGAATCATGTATATAGCTGAATATATAGCTACACGTACTACGTAGCCACATATTATGTATATATATAATATTATATATATTATATATACTAGAGCTGGGATGATTAATAGATTAATCAATCACTCGCTAAGAACTGATAACCAACCAGAGCATGGTGCAGTGCACAAGTGCACCACGACGGGTAGTATTGCATTTGAAGTACGAAATCACATTTATCAGTGAGTGTAACAACCCTACACTGATATGGTGGGGGGGGGGAGGGGCAAAGGAGGTGGAGTTATAATCCATGTAGGAGGAGGCCCCTCCCATTCATGGCTTCATATAAAACCCTGGTACGCACGCAACCACTCACTGGTACGCACGCAGCCACTCACTGGTACGCATGTGGCCACTCACTGGTAAGCATGTGGCCACTCACTGGTAAGTATGCAGCCACTCACTGGTAAGTATGCAGCCACTCACTGGTAAGCATGTGGCCACTCACTGGTAAGCATGCAGCCACTCACTGGTAAGCATGTGGCCACTCACTGGTACGCACGCAACCACTCACTGATACGCACGCAGCCACTCACTGGTACGCACGCAGCCACTCACTGGTAGATGGTTGGTAGTTGGGATATGAGGAATTGTCCACTCAATCCCACTTCAGTTTGCACGTTGACTTGTGCTACGTTCACATCTCTCCCTTCAGACCAGCCAGCAAATCTGTCCCAAGTCGGACCAAACCCTTGACAGGCAGGACACCATGGGGCATAGCTGCATTAAGACAATGTACGTAGGTACGTAGGTAGGTACAGTGAACTCAGGTACAGTGAACTCAGGTACAGTGAATTCAGGTACAGTGAGTTCAGGTACAGTGAATTCAGGTACAGTGAACTCAGGTACAGTGAATTCAGGTACAGTGAGTTCAGGTACAGTGAACTCAGGTACAGTGAATTCAGGTACAGCGAATTCAGGTACAGCGAATTCAGGTACAGTGAATTCAGGTACAGTGAATTCAGGTACAGTGAGTTCAGGTACAGTGAATTCAGGTACAGTGAATTCAGGTACAGTGAACTCAGGTACAGTGAATTCAGGTACAGTGAATTCAGGTACAGTGAACTCAGGTACAGTGAATTCAGGTACAGTGAATTCAGGTACAGTGAATTCAGGTACAGTGAATTCAGGTACAGTGAACTCAGGTACAGTGAATTCAGGTACAGTGAGTTCAGGTACAGTGAATTCAGGTACAGTGAACTCAGGTACAGTGAATTCAGGTACAGTGAATTCAGGTACAGTGAATTCAGGTACAGTGAATTCAGGTACAGTGAACTCAGGTACAGTGAATTCAGGTACAGTGAGTTCAGGTACAGCGAATTCAGGTACAGCGAATTCAGGTACAGCGAATTCAGGTACAGCGAATTCAGGTACAGTGAATTCAGGTACAGTGAGTTCAGGTACAGTGAATTCAGGTACAGTGAATTCAGGTACAGTGAACTCAGGTACAGTGAATTCAGGTACAGTGAGTTCAGGTACAGTGAATTCAGGTACAGTGAGTTCAGGTACAGTGAATTCAGGTACAGTGAGTTCAGGTACAGTGAATTCAGGTACAGTGAACTCAGGTAAAGCGAATTCAGGTACAGTGAATTCAGGTACAGTGAACTCAGGTACAGTGAACTCAGGTACAGTGAACTCAGGTTAATCCACCACCACTTCATATGCAAAACCTTCTTATCCACTGTAATTCCCAGTATCAACATAATCTATAACTAGAGAAGTACGTATATCCAGTTAATTTGCGAAAAGCATTACCCGTAATCACTAAATTTTTCGAAACAGATTGCAGTGGATTAACATGTATTCTCTGTACGTACACTATGTGAAGTAGAGTGTCTATACATACGTACGTGCACACACATAATATTGTACTTACAAAGGCTTATTCAAAACAACATAATATTGCGTATAAACACATGTATTCACACTCACACAAACTGTCGTCAATTCCAATGTTAGGGTTAATTGATGATAAGAAACAGCAAGGGAAACAGTATACACATTTCTATTGCACATACGTAATACTGTAATATGTTGTAGTGGACTACATAATATGTGTGGCAATGTACAAGCCAAACAGTGGAGCACTGGCAAAGGAACAAAGCAATAGACGAATTAGACAGAATGAATAAAACTAGAAAGTAGTGTGATAAGTATGAAGTAATAAACAGTTTTGGATCATGTAGGAAGAACGACCCCCCAGTGCTGTTGTATTCTACGACGAGGTTAGGGTTAGGGTTGGGGTTAGATTGTGAATTATCTCAGTGCATATCAAAGATCTTTCACTTAATTTACAAGAATATAAATTACAAACTAACCATAAAACTAACACTAACCCAGCCGTAGAACACAAAGGTGCTGGGGGTACCTCTATTAAAGGACACTCTGAATAAAGGACACCATAGAAAGTACCTCTCTACAAAGGACACTTTTGAAGGCAACAAAAATGGGCTATCCTAAGGTAGTAATACATTTTCTACCTCTGAAGAGTGGACAACCTCTCTACAGTGGACAAAATAGCTGGTCCAGTTGTGCCCTTTATACAGAGGTTTCACTGTATTGCATTATTATATTACAAGATGCTTCGATTATAGCTGCCCTGTAAATTTAGATAGGCAATACATACGTACGTATACTCCTATATAAATACTCCAGCCAGATGACGTCCCGGGGAGACAGTTCAACCATAGATAATACAAACCGCTATTGTTCAACTTTGTACGTATGTATCATTCGGTAAACTCACAATTCCAGCATCCATTCCCCTTCTAAAAGTTCTTGAGATCTTTCTCTCGACATAAATCCAACATTATATCCACTAACAAGAGACAGGTTTGAGAACGTTAACCAAAATAAGAGGAAGATTTGGGGGAAATGCGCCATTTTTCCTTTTCCGACGAGAAACGTCACTCGGGCGCGTCACGCGCTAGACTAGACTCTATTACGCAACTAAGTATTTCATAATTCATAATAATCATTGCTGCCAAAAAAGTAAAAGCATCGTCTACACTGAATTAAGGTTCACAAAGTAAAGCAAGCTTATTTACCCAGAAATACAAAAATGTAATAGCGTTAATTCACAATTTTTTGTTACTTTCAAGCTTCTTAATGGAACATAATTAAAATTAAACCTACAGAAAAAAAATCTGAATATACTAGACGTCTAGCAATAGCAGGTAACCCCTTTCAGGTAAACATAATGGCTGTTGCCAGGAGTGCAAAAATAAGCGCCATGCATGCTTCAGCAACGTGGCGACTAGATGAATCTTCAACCTGGCCTTCCACATTGATTGCCCTAGAGGATAGCACTTCTTCGATAGGATTACCATAAATGTCATATATCATTCCTCTCCGAAATGAGAGATAGTTAGTAGCACCAGTTTCCAGTCCAAACCCAGAGGTGATGTTAACATGAGTTAGATTGAAAATGTCGACATTGTTCAATTTGATGGAAACAATTGTTGCAATGATAGGGGAAGAGGCTCCTCCAGTCAAGGTATACTTGCGCTCAGGATCATCGGAAATGTCTGAAGCACCCTGGATAGTGATGAAGGTTGGCTGCACTGTGAACACAGACACCGGCTTGGTAAAATTTAAAACTAGCAGCCATCTGTTTTTCTCGTCTTTTAAATTAAATGTGCTGACTCCTAGCTTAGTTGTGTAAAATGGACTCCATTCAATGGGATTTCCGGGTGCAATTTCTGCATTGATATTACCGGAATAATCAGTAAAAGCAGCGTCTTCTACTGACATGTACAGACCACCACTTGTGTCCTGTTTCAACAAAGCGGTGGCTTGAGTGGCTCCAAGGGAGATGCGAAGGGACAAAGGGTCAGGCAACATTGCTATTTGGCCACCAGCTAAGTCATAGGTGGTTCTTGGGTTATCACTGATTTCATCCTGCAAGGAAAAACCTGCCAGGTTTATGGTGTCGCGATCGATTGGCTCATCAAAGAACAAAAACACTTCTGCTTTGTCAACATTAACAGAAAACCTGGTTAACTTTGGTTGTTCTGTGTCAGACACAAAGGTCATGACAGGAAGTGCACTGTTTGCAGAAATGGGCTCAGAAGGTACTCCGTCAGTAGTTTCAAGCACTCCTCCCTCAGCAGAGAGAAAGGTAGTGGCACTGGTAGTTGCCAAGTTAGGCATCAATGCAATACCAGCAAAATCTTCAGTAGAGATAACAATGTTTGGGTCTCCAAAGGTAGTGAGGATAAAACTACTAGTAAGAGTATAAGATGCAGTAGAACCTGCAGCAGCTGTATTTTGTAGAGTTAGTCGAGTAGCATCGAATGTGGTATGATCAACTGCACTAGAAAGAATTAGTGTCATTCTTTTCGCGGATAGGTCAAGTGAAAAGCTTTGAATTCGGGGTCCATCTGAAGAGGAAGGAAACATTAAAATAAAGTATACCCTGAAGCGGATCATGAAGTGAAAAGGACATCCACAATGATAATCACAATTATTGTACTGAAGCACAAAAAACCTGTGTTCCGGCTTGTTACTTGGATGGGGTATCAATCATATTTATCAGGTTTCAACAGTAATTAAACATACCTATTTATCCGTTGAAACAGCCAAACCTTAGGTGACAATAATGTTTAGTCATGTTTTGGATACACTCCAGTTGCTAGCTTAGATTGGGTCCATTATTCTAAGAGAAACTTCTGATGTAGCATGAATGTTTGTGTTCATGATTATATCCCAAACTTGGGGGTGTTGCTAACTCCCCATAATTGGGTTTTAGGCATACCCAAGAATCTGTGCGCTTACTGTTAAATTTCAACAGTTTACATAAAATCAAAGTGAAACTACACTAATATCTGAGGAATGTTAAAACACAATTTCACTTAGAATATGTTTCAGGGAACATTTCACATACTGCATGTATAATACTTGGTGTGTGTGTGTGTGTGTGTGTGTGTGTGTGTGTGTGTTTGCGTACATAAGAGTAGAAATTGCTGGGCTATGTGCATGAGATAAATTTGAAAGACAGTGTGGAAATAGGTCAGACTTACGTACTAAATTAGATTAGATGAAATAATTTATTATTTTATTTGTCTGACTCAACGACAATAGCTCTTTTCTAACGCCCCCTCACTCTAGAATCCTAGTACGACAATGGAGAGATAAGGTCACAACTACATAAGACTAAGAGGAAACCTCAATCGTAGATTTCTAGGGTCAAAACTCATGACATATTATAATATTCAGCATCACAGAGAGCTAGCCTGACACCTATGCTATGTCCCATAACTACAGTCAAGTAAACCATTACAGTCGAAGCATGTATGAACTGGAGGGTGGCTGTACACTGCAAGGCTTAACTTCTGGATATAGCTAGGCATGCAAAGCAGATGGTCGATAGTTGAGTTGAGGTCCTTCCATAGCTCAACTATTGAACACCAGGAAGTGAAGCAGGAAAACATCTCTGGACACAAATCAAAACGAGGCATATACTCACGATCTCCAAGCACGATTTGCAACAGTGTGAACAAGCAAGACCACTTGAGTAGCTCCATTGTTCGTTATTCGAATGTCGGAAGTTGGGCAACGCCCCTTGCCTCAGTTGACGATCGTCACGCTCAACTGAGCGGAGGAGTGCACACTAAAAGCCCAGAGGCGATGAAGTGAATGATAGGCGTTTATCGCGGATACCGCAGCAAACATGGCCGAACAGATGCCTGAAGGTTACATCGCGCCGAACATTCCTCCAAAGTGTTCCTGGAGCCTTCAAAAACGACCTAGTGATTCTCCTCATTTCCATGAAGATATTCGGTAAGGATGCTTCATGAACAAGTAAACGTTACTGATACTATAGACTGAAATACTGTGTATTAGTCTACATACGGTCGAGTGGACAATAACACAATGGTTTCAGTGGACAGGCCTTGATCGTAGTCTGTCTAAGTTACAACCCTGAAGCTGTGTGCGTGCTTGTTTCTGGGGCTACCTGTGTCACCCTCCTTGTATTGGGTATCCCCGTCAACAATTGAATCGATTCGGTTGACTGCATGTGGCGTCCCTCATGTAGTGCATACGAACCCCCTCAAATAGGGACACTGGAGTGTTGTGCTATTTACCAGTTATTCAATGAAAACTGGATTTTTCCTCCTCAGTTGTGGTGTGTATAGGCCCATGACACACCCAAGGATTGGTCTGTGATTAATGATATTCATTGGTTCTTAATAGTATTCATGATTATTAGGTTACAAATAACAATTCACCAATGTTACAACTCATCATAATATTATTATGACTTATCATCTTTTCTTGTAGGGGAGCACGTATATAGGTTCACCTTTTGTGTAACCCTTTCTGTACATGCATGTATTTACTTTATGTGTATGTATGGATAAAATCAATTCAATTCAACAAAATCTCGTATCATAATAATATGATTCATCCGGAGGATGTGGCGCCAACCTTTTGAGCTGCTTTGCAATGTATACCCCCCCGTATGACTGAATAAATAAACAAACAAACAAACAAACAAAATGATGTCTATGGTTAATCTATCACAATATTGATATATTGATACATAGTGGATTTGAATTTATCAATTCACTGTGTTCATTTAATTCTATACTATTATAATACTATTGTCCATACAATCTTGTTGTATATCATATGTGTTTACATTTATTTGCATGATTTTATGTAATTTTCGACTTGTTTTTCTCTTCTTTATCTTTTATGGCAGTCTGAAAAATAGCCTGCACTTGCTAAGTGGTCCCTTTTTTTAGAATTCAGTCAAATCAAATCAAATATTTAATTTGTTATAATTATTCATCTTTCAGTCTTCAATCTTCCCCACAAGCATAATATTATTTCCTTTGTGATGGCAGGTAGAGTACAGGAAAGAAACTGGTCATTTCTTGGGCTGGAACTCATCCCATAGATGAAATCACACATGTTTGGTAATTAATCAGATATTTCCACCCTCCTTGACTATTGTTGTTGCCTGTTTACACAACATGTGTTAATATGACAACAAGTAATTCAAGTCCATAAACTCCTGGGGCTGCCACCCCTGCACTGAATTACTTGGACATCTTTCTTAGGTTCAGAAGAACCTTCGCTGAAGTTATTACATTCGGCATAGCTTCAGCGCACGAATTCGAGCCCAATTTCTAATTGTCGGCGTTCAAAATTGGCCATCTATTTTCGCGCAATTATTATAAATTATAATATGAATTTATAGTTAGTGTGTTCTTGTTGCCTCCCTGCTGTAGCTCCAAACTTCCAAGAACAGGTATTCTCCCCAACTCTCTTCACTGCATTGGACAAACTCCGATGGTTAGGTTGGACAAGATAGCCAAGAAGGAAGGCCTTCAGTGTGAGCTACGTGAGTTCACTATAGCATGTGCATCTATACTGTACATGTGTACCAGTGTATCCTCACTGTACATGTGTACCAGTGTATCCTCACTGTACATGTGTGTACCAGTGTATCCTCACTGTACATGTGTGTACCAGTGTATCCTCACTCTACGTGTGTACCAGTGTATCCTCACTGTACGTGTGTACCAGTGTATCCTCACTGTACATGTGTGTACCAGTGTATCCTCACTGTACATGTGTACCAGTGTATCCTCACTGTACATGTGTACCAGTGTATCCTCACTGTACATGTGTACCAGTGTATCCTCACTGTACATGTGTGTACCAGTGTATCCTCACTGTACATGTGTACCAGTGTATCCTCACTGTACATGTGTACCAGTGTATCCTCACTGTACATGTGTGTACCAGTGTATCCTCACTGTACATGTGTACCAGTGTATCCTCACTGTACATGTGTACCAGTGTATCCTCACTGTACATGTGTGTACCAGTGTATCCTCATTGTACATGTGTGTACCAGTGTATCCTCACTGTACATGTGTGTACCAGTGTATCCTCACTGTACGTGTGTGTACCAGTGTATCCTCACTGTACATGTGTGTACCAGTGTATCCTCACTGTACATGTGTACCAGTGTATCCTCACTGTACATGTGTACCAGTGTATCCTCACTGTACATGTGTGTACCAGTGTATCCTCACTGTACATGTGTACCAGTGTATCCTCACTGTACATGTGTACCAGTGTATCCTCACTGTACATGTGTGTACCAGTGTATCCTCACTGTACATGTGTGTACCAGTGTATCCTCACTGTACATGTGTGTACCAGTGTATCCTCACTGTACGTGTGTACCAGTGTATCCTCACTGTACGTGTGTACCAGTGTATCCTCACTGTATGTGTGTACCAGTGTATCCTCACTGTATGTGTGTACCAGTGTATCCTCACTGTACGTGTGTACCAGTGTATCCTCACTGTACGTGTGTACCAGTGTATCCTCACTGTACGTGTGTACCAGTGTATCCTCACTGTATGTGTGTACCAGTGTATCCTCACTGTACGTGTGTACCAGTGTATCCTCACTGTACGTGTGTACCAGTGTATCCTCACTGTACGTGTGTACCAGTGTATCCTCACTGTACATGTGTACCAGTGTATCCTCACTGTACATGTGTGTACCAGTGTATCCTCACTGTACGTGTGTACCAGTGTATCCTCACTGTACATGTGTGTACCAGTGTATCCTCACTGTACGTGTGTACCAGTGTATCCTCACTGTACGTGTGTACCAGTGTATTCTCACTGTACATGTGTGTACCAGTGTATCCTCACTGTACATGTGTACCAGTGTATCCTCACTCTACGTGTGTACCAGTGTATCCTCACTGTATGTGTGTACCAGTGTATCCTCACTGTACATGTGTACCAGTGTATCCTCACTGTACATGTGTACCAGTGTATCCTCATTGTACATGTGTACCAGTGTATCCTCACTGTACATGTGTACCAGTGTATCCTCACTGTACATGTGTGTACCAGTGTATCCTCACTGTACATGTGTACCAGTGTATCCTCACTGTACGTGTGTACCAGTGTATCCTCACTGTACATGTGTGTACCAGTGTATCCTCACTGTACGTGTGTACCAGTGTATCATTGGATGTGTAGTGTCGCTGTACATGCTTTACTTACTAGACACATATACGTAATTGTACATACGTGCGTATATTATTGTTTTTTGTATGTTTGTATTGTAATTACATACATACATATGTACCCATGCTTGTCATATGTAAGTACACTGGTTTGATTCTTTACCTCTTGCTGCAGTGGGAAAATGCGAGTTCTTCAATGCCGGTGGATCCGTGAAGGACAGGATTGGTCTGAGAATGGTGGAGAACGCTGAAAGAGATGGTATCCTCAAACCAGGGGACACCATCATCGAGCCAACCTCTGGAAATACAGGTAACACCGTCTGTATGTACAGTACAGGTAACACTGTCTGTACAGTACAGTACAGGTAACACTGTCTGTACATGCAGTACAGGTAACACTGTCTGTATGTACAGTACAGGTAACACCATCTGTACATGCAGTACAGGTAACACTGTCTGTACTAGCACTATTTGTACATGCAGTACAGGTAACAGTATCTGTACATGTAGTACAGATGATATGGTAGTGACACTGTTAATCATGGCTATAACATTTGTATGTGTATTCACATAATGTGAGAACGTGTGTTCATACGTACATGGATTGTTGCAGGTATTGGACTGGCCCTGGCATCTGCTGTGAAGGGGTACAGGTGTATTATTGTGATGCCTGAGAAAATGAGTAACGAGAAGGTACAGGACCAAGTGTTATGTTAGGTCCCCACACGTCATTCACACATGTCATGTACATGCATGTCATGTACACGCACATTATGTACGTGCATGTCATGTACATACACGTCATGTACACACATCATGTACACACACGTACGTACATGCATGTCATGTACACACATGTCATGTACACACTTCATGTACACCCTTGCTCTTACCTGTTCTTCACATCTCTTATCGTATGGGTTCACGTACATAGGTAGCTGTGCTGAGAGCTTTGGGGGCTGAAATCAGACGCACTCCAACTTCAGCTGCTTATGATACTCCGGGTGAGTCTTGATGATGTGTGCACACCATACACATATTGCCACTAGGTGTAAGGTGTATCTTGCCACTACAACTTCCTAAAAATTATAAATTGTTACATATACGTACGTACATACCTAGGGAATTATTAGACTTATAAACAATGTATGCATAATATGTAAAGTGCATATGTATGTTCATATTATGTACTGTACATGTGTACATCTTGTGTACACATGCATATGAGCACACACGCACACACACACACACACACATGCAAATAATATCCATCCCATAAACATTGGTTGATATGAACAGTACATAAATATTGTATACTTCGTTACAATTCATGTGTCTGTAGAATCTCACATTGGTGTTGCTTGGAGGCTGAAGAACATGATACCAAACTCACATATTCTGGATCAGGTGTGTTTAGCAGCAATGCAAGGTTACTAGCCCCCCTGTAGGCCACTTGGTGATCCGGTGTACAGTGTAACCTCCATTAAAGGATACCATAGAAAGTACCTCTCTACAAAGGACACTCTCCAAGGCACCAAAAATAGACTCTCCTGTAGTGTTAATACATTTCTCATCTCTAAAGAGTGGACAAGCTCTTTACAGTGGACAAAATGGCTGGTCCCGATGTGTCCTTTATACAGAGGCTCCACTGTATACGTATATATGTTGATATGTTGATGTGATTCTGTGTGCCTCTGAAGTAGCCTATGGCTAACGGTTCCCCAGGTGAAATAAGATTATCTGATACCTGATACCTGATATGTACATATGTGTGTATCTGTATGAAGGTATATACAAAGTGTGTGGTGTGTGTGATTGTGTCTCTGAACATTAATTTGTAGTACCGTAATGCTGGCAACCCACTGGCCCACTATGATAGTACAGCTGAAGAAATTCTACAGCAGTGTGAAGGTGTGTGTGTGTGTGTGTGTGTGTGTGTGTGTGTGTGTGTGTGTGTGTGTGTGTGTGTGTGTGTGTGTGGTGTAATGTGTGTGTGTGTGTACCCAAGAGTATGTGCTAACCAGGAGTGTGTACTAACCAGGAGTGTGCACTAACTAGGAGTGTGTACTAACTAGGAGCGTGTGCTAATCAGGAGTGTGTACTAACCAGGAGTGTGTACTAACCAGGAGTGTGTACTAACCAGGAGTGTGTGCTAACCAGGAGTGTGTGCTGACCAGGAGTGTGTGCTAACCAGGAGTGTGTACTAACCACATTTGAAAATTTGTGAAAATTTAGTCCCACAAAAAGGGAGGGTACGGGATATGTACGTACGTATGTACATACTGTATCTATTGTGTACTAACTTTGCTTATTGGCATTTGCTGTTGTAAGCTGGTGGTACAACCTTGGTCCTTCATAGGTAAAGTTGACATGGTGATATGTGGAGCGGGTACTGGAGGGACAGTGGCTGGTATTGGCAGGAAGTTGAAGGAGAAGATTCCTGACTGTAAGGTACGTATGTACGTATATGTAGTACATACACACTGTACATGTGTAAGTACTCTATGATCGATGTACATACGTACGTATGTATGTCAGCTCTGCACAATAGTGGCAAAACCTACGTACAGTGAATTCTTGGTAATCCATTGCAGGTGGCTTTATCAGCCGAACCTTTTTATCTGCCACAATTTCTCAGTACCAATATAATGTACAAGTACCATTGAATATCCAGTTAATCCGCCATAATCTTTGAAAACGAAATGCAGCAGATTAACTGGAATTCACTGTGTATCACAATAATAGACATCATTGTCACAATAATCATGTAATACCATGGTTTTCAGTTTCAAGTAATGATTATAATTTACAGTACACTCAGTCCAAGACAATATATTTTAAGTAGATGAAATAACCTATCAAACTAAGAAATAACCTATTAAACTAAGGAAATTAACTGTGTGTTGAGCCATACGTATACAATCACTTCAGTAGATATAATATATTAACTAATATAGTAATATATTAACTGAATGATATCCGCACATACATCATCACATCCAGGTGATTGGCGTGGATCCGTATGGATCCATTCTTGCCGAACCTCCGGAACTGAACAAAACTGATGTGACATCTTATCATGTGAGGATACCACACACCCATTCACACATAGATACATACTCATTTACAGTACGTGCATATGTACGTATTCACCCACATACTGTACGTATATGCATATGTACAGTATAATACAGTCTATACATAATAAACAACCTTTGCACTTGTGAACGAAATAAAAACAAAGTTTCTGTATATTTGCTACATCCCCACCCGACCTACATTAGTCACATGGTATTCTCATTAATAATTATTTTATTATAATTGTACGTATATACGTAAATCTCTCACAGCATTGTTATTATACGCAAGTAGCAATAAGTTGCAATTTATTGACCAGTTCCAATATCATTACCTATGTCCATACCTATACCTATACCTATACCCATATCATTACCTAACCTAATCAATTAATACAAGTGGGCAATAGTAAGAAATTGTGTAAAAGTGCAGATATTTCCACACTTTGCACTTTGATCCGCCCACACACCATACTACCACACATCCATATGTGGAGATGAGTATTTGTCTTTTGGAGGAACGTCACATGTCAGAATTGTAATTGAATTGTTATAATAATTTCTAATACACATACGCACATCTATAAATATACGTACATACACATATAATACGTACACACATATACATATAATATACACATAAATGTATATACATATATGCATACATACTGTATTAATTTCGTGCTCATGTACATGTGTACATACGTATTCACGCACTAATACAAAC
>OZ026546.1:818913-821413 GCA_964020155.1 Chondrilla cf. caribensis | reverse complement strand
TCGAGAGTTTAATATAACATTTCCCGGGTTCGTTCGCATCCGGATTACGTACGTATAGTCGAACTTCCCAGGTTTCGCGCAATACAATATTATTATAGTGGTATAGGGTATAAAGTGCACGCGAATACTCGTAAGTTTCATCGTTTCATTCAGCTCTGGATTATTGGTTACAGCTGAACAGATCTGCGCTCAGATCTACTCCACACTACAACCATATGCTGTAGTATGGGGTCTGTAGTCCACACTACACCCATAGCTGTAGTATGGGATCTGTACTCAACACTACACCCATAGCTGTAGTATGGGGTCTGTACTCAACACTACACCCATAGCTGTAGTATGGGATCTGTACTCAACACTACACCCATAGCTGTAGTATGGGATCTGTACTCAACACTACACCCATAGCTGTAGTATGGGGTCTGTACTCAACACTAACCCATAGCTGTAGTATGGGGTCTGTACTCAACACTAACCCATAGCTGTAGTATGGGATCTGTACTCAACACTAACCCATAGCTGTAGTATGGGGTCTGTACTCAACACTAACCCATAGCTGTAGTATGGGGTCTGTACTCAACACTAACCCATAGCCGTAGTATGGGGTCTGTACTGCACACTAACCCATAGCTGTAGTATGGGGTCTGTACTGCACACTAACCCATAGCTGTAGTATGGGGTCTGTACTGCACACTAACCCATAGCCGTAGTATGGGGTCTGTACTGCACACTAACCCATAGCTGTAGTATGGGGTCTGTACTGCACACTAACCCATAGCTGTAGTATGGGGTCTGTACTGCACACTAACCCATAGCTGTAGTATGGGATCTGTACTGCACACTAACCCATAGCTGTAGTATGGGGTCTGTACTGCACACTAACCCATAGCTGTAGTATGGGGTCTGTACTGCACACTAACCCATAGCTGTAGTATGGGGTCTGTACTGCACACTAACCCATAGCTGTAGTATGGGGTCTGTACTCAACACTAACCCATAGCTGTAGTATGGGGTCTGTACTGCACACTAACCCATAGCCGTAGCAACACAGAAACATAGTCAAACCTCCATGATCTGACAACCTCTTTAAAAATGTGATATGTTGCATAGTATATGTATTTACTGTCCAAATATGTATAATCATATATATCACCAAGGTTTCATTGTACATACATTCCATATCTCAGAGGTGGGACCCATGGGGTCTCCAATGTAAGTAGCTGGATAAATAATATGTCAGAATGATGTGATGTACACTACATATTCAGTTCATGTTGAACCCTCCATCAGTTGATTAATGTGTTCTTGTTGCCTCCCTGCTGTAGCTCCAAACTTCCAAGAACAGATATTCTCCCCAACTCTCTTCACTGCATTGGACAAACTCCGATGGTTAGGTTGGACAAGATAGCCAAGAAGGAAGGCCTTCAGTGTGAGCTACGTGAGTTCACTATAGCATGTGTATCCATACTGTATGTGTGTACCAGTGTATCCTCACTGTATATGTGCACCAATGTATCCTCACTGTACGTGTGTACCAGTGTATCCTCACTGTACGTGTGTACCAGTGTATCCTCACTATACATGTGTACCAGTTTATCCTCACTGTACGTGTGTACCAGTGTATCCTCACTGTACGTGTGTACCAGTGTATCCTCACTGTACGTGTGTACCAGTGTATCCTCACTGCACATGTGTACCAGTGTATCCTCACTGTACATGTGTACTAGTGTATCCTCACTGTACGTGTTTACGACTGTACTCAATGGCTATGTGTACCACTGTACGTGTGACCGATGGCTGCAACAATCATGGCATATGGCGAGAATGTTAATACTATGTACAGTCCAATGGTTCACATGTGGTAAATCATGCTTTAAATCCTTGATTACCTCTTGCTGCAGTGGGAAAATGCGAGTTCTTCAATGCTGGTGGATCCGTGAAGGACAGGATTGGTCTGAGAATGGTGGAGAACGCTGAAAGAGATGGTATCCTCAAACCAGGGGACACCATCATCGAGCCAACCTCTGGGAATACAGGTACACTGTCTGTATGTACAGTACAGGTAACACCGTCTGTACGTGCAGTACAGGTAACACTGTCTGTACATGCAATACAGGTAACACTGTCTGTACATGTAGTACAGGTAACACTGTCTGTATGTACAGTACAGGTAACACTATCTGTACATGCAGTACAGGTAACACTGTCTGTACGTGCAGTACAGGTAACACTGTCTGTACGTGCAGTACAGGTAACACTGTCTGTACATGCAATACAGGTAACACTGTCTGTACATGTAGTACAGGTAACACTGTCTGTATGTACAGTACAGGTAACACTATCTGTACATGCAGTACAGGTAACACTGTCTGTACATGCAGTACAGGTAACACTATCTGTACATGCAGTACAGGTAACACTGTCTGTACATGTAGTACAGGTAACACTATCTGTACATGTAGTACAGGTATAACACTGTCTGTACATGCAGTACAACATA
>OZ026546.1:758913-811413 GCA_964020155.1 Chondrilla cf. caribensis | reverse complement strand
GGTTTGATTTCCCATGTTAGTTTACATACATATGTTTACATGTGTGTATATACGTACATATGTACAGTGTGTGGTAATCTACCTATATACGTAGTATGTAGACATTGTCTAAGTATGCACATACATATATTATACTATCTATGGGCCCTGTGTACAGTTATGTATGTACTGGATTCTATAACGTTTACTTGTGTCACCATGCAATACAATGGTGTATGCATGTGCACACACGCACACACACACGTACGCACGCACGCACACACACACACACATACACACACATCAATTGATCATACATTGCATTCGTGCGCTAAGGCTCTGGCAAAAGTAATAACTTCAGCAAAGATTCTTCCAAACCTAAGAAAGACATCCAAGTAGTTGGAGTGGGGGGGGGGGGGGGGGGGGGCGGTAGCCATTTGAACTCATATTCCATTTTTTGTAGGGAAGGATTTGATCAGCTTCCAGTTGTGGACGATGACATGTATGACAATCACTACACAAGAGCAGTCTTAAATTATACACATATATATGCACACAAATTTTATTATTATAATATTACATGATCAAATTACACTACATTGTAATGAACCACACAAGTGTCTGCAAGGTCAATATTTTTCTTCACACACATGATTAGGTATCCACACATCCTTCATAACATAAAGTACGCCAAGACAAGCTCAAACTATGAATATTAAGTAAACATTAGCCATATGATATATAAAGTAAACAACCATTAAATTTATTAAGTTAATAATTGAGTTGATACATGATTACTCTGCTGCAGTGTTGTCCAACACGTGCTTAATGATTGCAATGTGAATATTTGAATTGTATTCTGTATGTTGCAGTGTTGTCCAAGGCACGGTGACTCTTGGGAGTTTGATGGGCAAAATAACAGGTGGAACGGCTTCTGCTGGTGATCCAGTCTCCAAAGTTCTCTATGGACAGTTTACTATGGTGTGTGTGTGTACATGTGCATCCTGGAGCTTACATGCATGTGTGTGCATACATGAGGAGTGCATGTGCTCATGTTGGGTCTGCAGATTCTCAAACCTATGGTATTTCATTTCAGCTCAGTAAGACTGACACCTTGGGTCAGTTGTCTGCTACTCTGGAAAGAAATCATTTTGCTATCATAGTTGATAAGCAAGTGAAAGGTGTGTGTGTGTGTGTGTGTGTGTGTGTGTGTGTGTGTGTGTGTGTGTGTGTGTGTATGTTGAAGTGTGTGTGTGTGTGTGTATGTTGAAGTGTGTGTGTGTGTGTGTGTGTGTGTGTGTGTGTGTGTACGTTGAAGTGTGTGTGTGTGTGTGTGTGTGTGTGTGTGTGTGTGTGTGTGTACGTTGAAGTGTGTGTGTGTGTGTGTGTGTGTGTGTGTGTGTGTGTGTGTGTGTGTGTGTGTACGTTGAAGTGTGTGTGTGTGTGTGTGTGTGTGTGTGTGTTAGGGTTAACCCTAACCTCCCACTCTTCTACACTACCTCCTACTCCTCTACACTACCTCCCACTCCTCTACACTACCTCCCACTCCTCTACACTACCTCCCACTCCTCTACACTACCTCCCACTCCTCTACACTACCTCCTACTCCTCTACACTACCTCACACTCCACTACACTACCTCCTACTCCTCTACACTACCTCCCACTCCTCTACACTACCTCCCACTCCTCTACACTACCTCCCACTCCTCTACACTACCTCCCACTCCTCTACACTACCTCCCACTCCTCTACACTACCTTCTACTCCACTACACTACCTCCCACTCCTCTACACTACCTTCTACTCCACTACACTACAGGTGATGCTGAGAAGAATATCATTGTTGGGATCCTCACATCAATTGATCTCGTTAACTACATTGTAGCCAATGGGATCACCCAGATCAATGGTAATTAAAGGGATTTTATAATACATTATGATTATGATCAAATAAGAATATTAAAGATTGATCATATGCAGTAATTAAGTATATTTATCATGAAATTATTATTAATAGACTTTAGTAATTTTATTAAGGTTGAGTTTTGTAATTAAATTTAATTACTGAATGTATTCGTCCAAATGTAGCGTTACGTGTGTTGCTTGAAATTTTATGGTGATACAAATTTGCCATTTTTGATTTGTCACCGCGAGGCCTATTGAAATGTAGTCATACAAATGTATAAGGTATACAAAACGTATCTTTTTTGTTATCAGAAGGACTGTATTGGTTACAGAAGTGTGTCTGTGCATTTGTATTCGAGCTTTGATGCAACACGTGTATACAGGAGAGGCCATGGTGACAAGCCAAAAATTTGACATTTTTTTGCTTGTCACCACGAGGCCTATAGCACACTCAGGACGGTTTGTATGCATCCCAAATTGTGTTGGCGAGTTTGGCATGGACACTGGGCAGTCCTTGGTGATGAGCAGCAGAATGTAAAATTGCCCAAGTGATCACCACAAGGCATATCACACTTATATTGAAATGTACATACAAATGTATAATACTATGTGCCATATGGACACCTGGGAGAATTTTGATCGGCAACAAAACGTATCATTTTTGTCATCAGATAGATTCTATTGGTTACAGGAGTGTGTCCGTGCATCCATATTAGAGGTATGATGCAACATGTGTACACAGGAGAGGTCGTGGTGACAAGCCAAAAATTTGACATTTTTTTGCTTGTCACCACGAGGCCCATAGCACACTCAAGACAGTAATTATAATCTGATCACCGTGGACAGGTATTTACAATTATGCATATAAATATCGTTATGAATGAATATAATTACTAATACATTGATAACATTGTATGTATATGTGTACAAATATATATCATAATGATTACATTACAGGGTGCCTAGAGTAGTAGCCATTGGCTAAAGGCTTCTCCTGAATAAATAAGCTGTCCAATCAAAAAAAAACACTAATATGATTACTACAAATACTACAATACACATTGTGTACAAGAACCATGCCAAAGGAATACAGGTACATATGTAGGTGATTATTGAAGAATGCAGTGGAATAAAATAATAATCAGAAGTGATTAGCTATAATTAATTTGTAGGCAGAATGAAAATACGTATATATATACTGTGTAACAGTTTGAAATTCAATTATGGGATCAATTGTTAGCCATCTTATTTGGTGTCTGTATTCCACCATAAAATATTTTTTTCAACTTCAATTTTTCACACTCACACACACACACACACACACACACACACACACACACACACACACACACACACACACACACCATATATAGATACTCTATACTACGCATGCACACACAAACGCGCGCGCATCAGATCTCTCCCTCCATATTATAGTATTGCATCACTCCAAATAAAATGGCCTCCTATTTCAGCTACTTGGAGACGCTCCCCGCCCGAGTGTTCGAAGACATTCTGTTATTTCTCGATGTACAGGATCTGGGGCGCCTGACTCGTGTGTCTCGTTCACTGAGAGATTTCATTTGTAAAGATGACATACTCTGGAAGTTCCACTGTAAGAGTATCTGGCTGTTGGAAGAATTGTCTCCAAACGCGGGAACTTGGTACCAGCAATGGCTGGCCATGGCTAATTCCGATTGGTGGCCTTACAGAGACTGTTACGCTAAAGTCAAAGGATCCTGGGAGACTATAGAGTCCGTTCTAGCCTCGCGATGCCCGAGTGCTTATGAAGACGTCGTTTCTAGCAAAGGAGCCACCGTACATGAAATTAAACAGATCGAGGATAAATTCGGCACCGTTCTTCCTAAGGATTACAAATGCTCTCTCAGAATTCACGGTCAGCAGCGAATTCATTTGGGGTCAGTGAGATTTTACAACTATCGCAGCAACTATCACCTCCTGGGTGTATTTGACGTATTTCCGTTTGAGCTGGATGGTTCGATTAACAACAGAGAAGGTAGCCAACCCAGAGAAGGAAGCGAACGCAGGAGAGAGTCTCTCTTAGTTCTAGCCCGAAACACGCAGAGTGCCCAGAATCTCGAGCCATTCTCGGAACTTCTTGTGGTATCCAATAGCAGCATTGGCTCGAGTTGTATAGCCCCCAAAGGTCTTGTCAGGACTGTTTATTACAGAATTGCCCACCTTCTTCAATCAATGAAGGTGTTGTGGATTTCTGAGCATGCATTGTCGTTCAGTGATTGGCTCCAACAGGAAGCAGTCAACATTAAAAGCTATCACGTGACCATAGTTGATCGTCACCTCACTCGCTTCGTCATACAACCCACCTCAACTGCCACAACAGATCACTTCACGGTCACTGTTGGGGTGTCTTTCGATCCCAGTTTTGGACAGTGGCAAAACCTTCATTATTACAATCATTCTGGATACGGCTACCACATAGTAATTGCCATGTCTCCGGAGGCATCACAAGACGAGAGTTGTAGATTACTTTCCCGGCACTGGGACTTGGATCAAAGACTCGGTGTGGTCGTGACTCGACACGTCGTCGACGGCGATGGTGTTGTGGGAAATTTCCCTACTTTTCGTCCGGGTGGGATTTTTGAATACGCCAGCTACACTACAGTGGAAGGGGACCATCTCACCATGAGTGGGTATTTTGTGATGGAGTATCTCAATAGACCCCAGCGGTTCAAGATTGCTGTGCCCCCTTTCAGCATGTTGAGACGATCCTTCACTGACTTCATCAGTACAAATTAGCCCTTGACTTTTCGAGCACCAGTATTTTAGTTTGTGGACTTGTTTTATACTATTAATTTGTTAATTATCTTCATTTTTACATCTAGTGTAATCAATTTTAATTACTTCCTCTAATCTTCAATCGTAGATATTTATATATTGTAATATTAGAATTTTAAAATTCTAATTCTTTTATACTGTGTGTTAGGTTGTGGATTGACACATGTTGATTGTACATTCACTATTGACATCGTTCTATGCTGCTTCAAACTAACCTTAAGTGTATTCCATTATTATAGACTTGATTCATTTCATCCATATGAAACAGTTCCATACAATACTATGTGTGTGTGCCTGTGTGTGTGTGTGTGGGCGTGTTTGTGTGTGTGTGTGTGTGTGTGTGTGTGTGTATGTGTGGGTGTGGGTGTGTTCATGTGTGTGTGTGTGCATGCGTGCATGTGCATTTTTGTGTACACAGCGTACTGGCAGTACCAATTTGAAAAAACCTGATGACATCAATCCAGCATGCATGAACAAAATCCAACTTGCTTAAATATACATATTATACATATGGAGTACATAGTAGTGATGGTGCACAAAATCTGTACATCTTATTGGAGGTACTTATACTACCAGTACTGGCACCATGACACATAGTGTACACAAGCTAGCTAGGAACTAAGTTACTGTGGTGTTCAATCAACCAGGAGTATTAACTAAGTGGGAGTACATATATACTAACCAGGAATGTGTGTTAACCAGGAGTGTGTACTAACCAGGAGTGTGTACTAACCAGGAGTGTGTACTGACGAAGAGTGTGTACTAACCAGGAGTGTGTACTGACCAAGAGTGTGTACTAACCAGGAGTGTGTGCTGACCAAGAGTACATACTAACCAGGAGTGTGTACTAACCACAAGTGTGTACTAAGGAGTGTGTACTAACCAGGAGTGTGTACTAAGGAGTGTGTACTAACCAGGAGTGTGTACTAACCAGGAGTGTGTACTGACCAAGAGTGTGTACTAACCAGGAGTGTGTACTGACCAAGAGTGTGTACTAACCAGGAGTGTGTGCTGACCAAGAGTACATACTAACCAGGAGTGTGTACTAACCACAAGTGTGTACTAACCAAGAGTACATACTAACCAGGAGTGTGTACTAACCAGGCGTGTGTACTAACCAGGAGTGTGAACTAACCAGGAAAATTAATACTAAGCACCTCCAAATGTAGCTGCAGTTACAGGTTAGCTATGAAGATGGGAATTATTTCACACGTTAGGTCATATCTCCAGCTAGGTCTGTCTAAAATATCAAGTTGACACGCCCACTCCTCCACGAGCTATGGTAAAAGGTGTTTAGCATTTTCTCTCCTATACTCTACCATACATTGAAAAAATATTAAGCACCTCCAAATGTAGCTGGGATTACGGGTTAGGTACTGTAACAATGGTGGGAATTGTTTCACAAGTTACTTCACGTCCATAGCTAGTTCTGTCTAAAATATCAAGTTGACACGCCCCCTCCCCCATGAGCTATGCAAAAAGGTGCTTAGCGTTTTCTCTCCCATACGTCCTCTCCCATACGTACATTGAAATGTAATAAGCACCTCCGATTGTAGCTGAGATTACGGGTTAGCTACAAAGATAGGAATTGTTTCAAAAGTTACTTCACGTCCCCTTCTAGGTCTAATATCAAGTTGACACCCCCCCCCCCCCACACACACACATGAGCTATGCAAAAAGGTATTACTGCTTTCTCTCTCATACTCTTCCATACATTGAAAAATATTAAGCACCTCCGAATGTAGCTGGAATTACAGGTTAGCTACAAAGATGATGTGTTTTCTCACTAGTCAAAAAATGCCCTAAGGTCCATAATATGATACATGTTATATAAATACATATACTTTTGTATGTACATTCCAATGGAGGTGCTATAGAACTCTTGGTGACTGCCCAGGTAATTTCACATGGTGTTGCTGGTTACCAGGGGATGCACAGTGACCATATCAAACTTATCAACACAAATGTCAATGTATGCACACCTGGGTATGCTATAGGCCTTGTGGTGACCAGCTAAAAAATGACAAAGTTTATTGCTGGTCACCACGGCCTCTCCTGTGTAAATGTGATGCATCATAGCTCAAATATGGATGGACGGACACATGCACTCCTGGAACTAGTATGGTCTTCTGATAACAGAAATGATACGTATTGATCAAAAATTCTCCCCAGTATCGATATGGCATATATAATAATGCATATATACTTTTATATGTACATTCCAATATAAATGTAATATGCCTTGTGGTAATCACTCGAGTAAATTCACATTCCTTTGCTGGTCACCAGGAGCAAAAATAATATGTTTTATTTCCAATCAAAAATTCTCCCAGGTGTCCATATGGTACATAGCATTATACATTTGTATGTACAATTCAATATTATACACCTAGTGGTGATCCCTCAGGTGATTTCACATTCTGCTACTGGTCACCAAGGGCTGCCTAGTGTCCATGCAAAACTCATCAACATAATTTCGGATGCATACAAACCGTTCTGAGTGTGCTATAGGCCTCGCAGTGACAAGCAAAAAAATGTCAAATTTTTGGCTTGTCACCGCGGCCTCTCCTGTGGTAACGTGATGCATCAAAGCTCAAATAGGAATGCACAGACACACTCCTGGATCTAATACGATCCTTCTGATAACAAAAAAGATACGTTTTGTCACCAATTAAAAATTCTTCCAGATGTCCATATGGCACATAGCATCATACATTTATATGTACATGTCATTTTAAGTGTGATATGCCTTGTGGTGATCACTCAGGTAATTTCACTGCTGGTCTTCAAGGGCTGCCCGATGTCCATGCAAAACTCACCAACACAATTTCAGATGCATAGAAACCGTCAACCTATACTGACTAATGACATGCTTTTCATCTCTGTAGGTTGTCCCTAACCCTAACTACATCCGGAGGTGCTTAATATTATTTAATGTATGGGAAAGTATAGGATCAAATAACGCTAAGGACCTTTTTGCTTAGCTTATGGGAGAGGGGGTGTGTCAACATGATATTTTATTGGGACCTAGCTCTGGACTTATACTAACTTATGAAACAGTTTTCATCTCTGTAGGTGTCCCCTAACCCTAACTACATCCAAAGGTGCTTTATATAATTTATATAATTTAATGTATAGGATCAAATAGTACTAAGCACCTTTTTGTGTAGCTCATGGGAGAGGGGACGTGTCAACATAACATTTTATGGGGTCCTAGATAAGAACCTATACCAACTTATGAAGTAATGTTTATCTCTGTAGGTGGTCCCTAACCCTAACTACATCCAGAGGTGCTTAATATTACAATGTATAGGAAGGTATAGGATCAAATAGTGCTAAGCACCTTTTTGCATAGCTCATGGGAGAGGGGCGTGTCAACTCAATATTTTAGACAGACCTAGCTGTGGACGTAAACTAAATTATGAAACAACTCCCACCTGAATAAATGGCCCGTAACCCCATCTACATTCGAAGGTGCTTAATATTTTTCAATGTATGGGAGGGGACTGTAATAATGCATTAACTTTTGTATGTACATTCAAATATAAATGTAATACGCCTTGTGGTGATCACTTGAGCAATTTCACATTCCTTTGCTGGTCACCAAGGGCTGGCCAGTGTCCATGCCAAACTTACCAAGACAATTTAGGATGCATACAGACTGTTCTGAGTGCGCTATAGGCCTCGTGGTGACAAGTCAAAAATTGTCACATTTTATCGCTTGTCACTGTGGCCTCTCCTGTGTGCACGTGATGCATCATAGCTCAAATACAATTGCACAGACACACTCCTGGAACTAGTACAGTCCTTCTGATAACAAAAATGATGAATTTTGTCGTCGAACAGAAATTCTCTGCAGTGCCATATGCCACATAATAATATTATAATAATTTTTGAATAACT
This sequence comes from Chondrilla cf. caribensis, assembly GCA_964020155.1. Taxonomy (NCBI): domain Eukaryota; kingdom Metazoa; phylum Porifera; class Demospongiae; order Chondrillida; family Chondrillidae; genus Chondrilla; species Chondrilla cf. caribensis. The sequence continues at coordinate 802,807 of OZ026546.1, read as the reverse complement.
CTTGGGAAATTGTGCGTGTCAACCTGATATTTTCACCAGACCTAGCTAGAGATGTGAACTAACTTGTGAAACAATTCCCATCTCAATAGGTGGCCCGTAACCCCAGCTACATTCGGAGGTGCTTAATATTGTTTCAATGTATTGGATAGTATAGGAGAAAAAAACGCTAAGCACCTTTTAAATAGCTCATGGGAGAGTGGGCCTGTCAACCCCATATTTTCACCACACGTAGCTGGGGATGTGAATTAACTTATGAAACAACTCCCATCTCTGTAGCTAACCCATAACTCCAGCTACATTCGGAGGTGCTTAATATTTCTTCAATGTAATGTATAGTATAGGATGAACGCTAAGCACCTTTTTGAATAGCTCTTGGGAAATTGTGCATGTCAACCTGATATTTTCACCAGACCTAGCTAGGGATGTGAACTAATTTGTGAAACAATTCCCATCTCAATAGGTGGCCTGTAACTTTAGCTACATTCAGAGGTGCTTAATATTTTTTCAATGTATTGGATAGTATAGGAGAATTAAGGCTAAGCACCTTTTTGAATAGCTCATGGGAGAGTGGGCGTGTCAACTTGATATTTCAGACAGACCTAGCTGGGGATGTGAACTAACTTGTGAAACAATTCTCATGTCTGTAGCTAAACCGTAACCCCAGCTACATTTGGAGGTGCTTAATATTTTTTCAATGTATTGGATAGTATAGGAGAATAAACACTAAGCACCTTTTTGAATAGCTCATGGGAGAGTGGGCGTGTCAACTTGATATTTCAGACAGACCTAGCTGGGGATGTGAACTAACTTGTGAAACAATTCTCATGTCTGTAGCTAAACCGTAACCCCAGCTACATTTGGAGGTGCTTAATATTTTTTCAATGTATTGGATAGTATAGGAGAATAAACACTAAGCACCTTTTTAAATAGCTCATAAGAGAGTGGGCGTGTGAACCTGAGATTTTCACCAGACGTAGCTAAGTACGTGAACTAACTTATGAAACAAATCCCATCTCAATAGGTGGCCTGTAACCCCAGCTACATTCAGAGGTGCTTACAATTGTTTCAATGTATTGGATAGTATAGGAGAATGTACGCTAAGCACCTTTTTAAATAGCCCATGGGAGAGTGGGTGTGTCAACCTGATATTTTCACCAGACGTAGCTGGGGATGTGAACTAACTTATGAAACAACTCCCATCTCTGTAGCTAACCCGTAACCCCAGCTACATTCGGAGGTGGTTGGTATTTCTTCAATGTAATGTATAGTATAGGATGAACGCTAAGCACCTTTTTGAATAGCTCTTGGGAAATTGTGTGTGTCAACCTGATATTTTCACCAGACCTAGCTAGAGATGTGAACTAACTTGTGAAACAATTTCCATCTCAATAGGTGGCCCGTAACCCCAGCTACATTCGGAGGTGCTTCATTTTTTTTCAATGTATTGGATGGTATAGGAGACTAAACGCTAAGCACCTTTTTGAATAGCTCATGGGAGAGTGGGTGTGTCAACCTGATATTTTCACCAGACGTAGCTGGGGATGTGAACTAACTTATGAAACAATTCCAATCTCTGTAGCTAAGCTATAACCTATAACTCCCGCTACATTTGGAGGTGCTTAATGTTTTTTCAATGTATTGGATAGTATAGGAGAATAAACGCTAAGCACCTTTTCGAATAGCTCATGGGAGAGTGGGCGTGTCAATCTAATATTTTCACCAGACCTAGCTGGGGCAGTGAACTATACTATACTAACTCCATACTAACTTATGAAGCAATTCCCACCTCACTAGGTGGCCAGTAACCCCAGCCACATTCGGAGGTGCTTAATATTTTTTTAATGTATTGGGTAGGATAGGAGAATAAACGCTAAGCACCTTTTTGAATAGCTCATGGGAAAGTGGGCGTGTTAGGTTCATATTTTCAACAGACGTAGCTGAAGGTGTGAACTAACTAAACAATTCCCTTTTCCGTAGGTAACCTGCAACCCCAGCTACATTCAGAGGTGCTTATATGGGATAGTATAGGAGAGAAAACGCTAAGCACCTTTGTGTATAGCTCAAAGAAAAAGGCTGCCCAGTGCCCGTGCCAACATCACCAACACAATAATGACAACAACAAATGATAGGTATTGTTGCTGAGGAAAATTCTTCCAGGTGTCCATGTTGCACATAGCATTATACACTTGTATGTACATTTCAATATAAGTGTAATACGCCTTGTGGTGATCACTCAGGCAATTTGACACTACATTGTTGGTCACCAAGGACTGCCCAGTGTCCATGCCAAACTCACCAACACAATATCGGATGCATACAAACCGTCTTGAGTGTGCTACGGGCTTCGTGGTGACAAGCAAAATAATGTCAATTTTTGTGTTTGTCACCACGACCTCTTCTGTGTGCACATAATGCATCATAGATCTAATGCAAATTCACGGATACACTTCTGGAACTTATACGGTCCTTTTGATACCAAAAATGATAGGTTTTGTTGCTGATGAAAAATTCTGGCAGGTGTCCATATGACACATAACATTATACATGTGTAGGTACATTTCAATATACGTAAGTGTAATACACCTTGTGGTGATCACTGAGATGGTTTGACACAAACTGTCCTTAGTGTGCTATAGGCCTTATGGTGATAAGCAGAAGAATGTCAATTTTTTAAGTGTGATACGTATATTCTCCCATGCATTGAGAATATATTATTCATCTTCGAATGTAGCCTGGGTTATGGGCCGCCTATTGAGATGAAATTAAAATTGTTTTTGAAGTTAGTTCGATTAGATCTCTATACACTAATCAGGTTGACACGCCCTCTCCCCCATGAGCTATGCAAAAAGGTGCTTAGCGTTTTCTCTCCTATACTCTACCATATATTGAAAAAAATATTATAAAAATTAATTTTAGAGTACCCAATCAGCGATAATAATCACTTATTAGTAGCTACCACTAGTCTATACATAATATTGTTGTCAATCATTCCTGTATTGTCGTACATATGCTGCCTATATATAGTGCTCCCCATTTGTGTGGTACACGTAGTGATTGTATAACGATGCATACAACATACAGTACATTGTAATGATGGTTATGGGTGGTTTATGGAGTCTTGATTAAAAAAAAAGATAAAACAGGTCACCCACTCGGGGTCGAACAAACCCATGGTCGGCTTTATAGGGACTTTCCACAGATACTGTGTACTTGGTCATTCCGCGAATGCAGAAGACACTATTCTAGCTGGGAGGTCAGCCGCGAGTCCCAAAGCTCCCCCCTACAGTTCTTTGTAGAGAGTATTGCGACTGACCACCAGGAAGTGAGCTCTTTTTTTTCAGAGAAAAAAACCGTCCTTTTGAGATTTCGAACCCGCGACCTGGAGCCTAGAGTCGTGTCACCTGACCAACCGGCTACCGTGACCTATCTATTTTATGATTACTATCTGCGCTATTTATAGTTGCCCTAAGTGTACAATTTGATAAAAAATGATAAAAGTGGAGTCGCAGAAGCCTTCCCCGGCATTCAAAATACTTGGACGTCTACTTTAGGTTTGTAAAAACCTTCGCTGGAGATATAAAGTTCGGCGAAGCCGTTTCGCTTGAATTCTAGCCGAATATCTAATTCTCGGCCTTTTAAAATCGGCCATCTTTTTGCGCAATTTGAAATATAATATAAATTCACTGTTTCAGTTACGTGTAAGAACACATTACGACATTATGTTACCTAAAGACTCGTGACAGATTCTAATGATCAGTGCGTACTGGAGATGGGTGCAGTGGAAACGAAGTTCTTTCAGTTTTTACTAACCGAAGAAGAACGGAAAGATGACAGTAAGAAGGAATCCAAATGGAAATTACCTGGAGAAGAAGAGATCCTTCGGAAAATGCAGTCTTCGGAATCCGATATGTCAGCCCACTTACAGAAGAACTTTAATCCTAATAAACACATGGGACCCAGTCCTTCCAACGACACGCCTCTGATACACGCTGTCAGGTTCGAGCACAAACTTTTCCTGAACGAATGCCTTCGATTTGGCGGTGACCCTTTCGTAACTAACGCCAATGGTCAGACAGCCTTTCATGTAGCGTGTGCTTCTTCTCGTTCGAGTTAGAGAACCGACAAAAAGAGAAAGGAACTCCTCCAAATGCTCTTAGACCAACGTGAAGAAAGAATATCAACTACCGTTTATCAATGGTTCTGACCGCGAGAGGAGAAATGGAATGGACAAGAGTTATGTTTATCATCCGTCTGTGTGTCTGTTGGACAAGGTGTGTTGTGTGTGTGTGTGTGTGTGTGTGTGTGTGTGTGTGTGTCTGTTGGACAAGGTGTGGTGGTGGTGGTGGTGTGTGTGTGTGTCTGTTGGACAAGGTGTGGTGGTGGTGGTGGTGTGTGTGTGTGTCTGTTGGACAAGGTGTGGTGGTGGTGGTGGTGGTGTGTGTGTGTGTGTGTGTGGTGTGTGTGGTGGTGGTGGTGGTGTGTGTGTGTGTGTGTCTGTTGGACTAGGTGTGTTGTGTGTGGTGTGTGTGTCTGTTGGACAAGGTATGGTGGTGGTGGTGGTGTGTGTGTTGTGTGTGTGTGTGTGTATGTGTGTGTGTGTGTGTGTGTGTGTGTGTGTGTGTGTGTTGTGTGTGGTGTGTGTGTCTGTTGGACAAGGTGTGGTGGTGGTGGTGGTGTGTGTGTGTGTGTCTGTTGGACAAGGTGTGTTGTGTGTGGTGTGTGTGTGTCTGTTGGACAAGGTGTGGTGGTGGTGGTGGTGTGTGTGTGTGTGTGTCTGTTGGACTAGGTGTGTTGTGTGTGGTGTGTGTGTCTGTTGGACAAGGTGTGGTGGTGGTGGTGGTGTGTGTGTGTGTTGTGTGTGTGTGTGTGTGTTGTGTGTGGTGTGTGTGTCTGTTGGACAAGGTGTGGTGGTGGTGGTGGTGTGTGTGTGTGTGTGTGTGTGTGTGTGTGTGTGTGTGTTGTGTGTGTGTGTGTGTGTTGTGTGTGGTGTGTGTGTTTGTTGGACAAGGTGTGGTGGTGGTGTTGGTGTGTGTTTGTGTGTGTGTGTGTTGTATGTGTGTGTGTGTGTGTGCGTGTATGTGTGTGTGTGTGTACGTGTGTGTGTGTGTGTGTTCACACGTTTCAATGCTGTGTAGGATGAGAATACACCATTACATCTGGCTGTTCAGTCTGGTCTACTTGAATGTGTTGAAGTAAGTGTGCACCTGTACCAACGTATGTATGACTGTATGTATGTAATGCATTGTACAATTTATATGTACAGTCGAACCTTATTAATACAACATCTCTACAGCATAAGATTATTGTTAAATCCCTACATTTTCAGCTGATGTACACGTGCGTTATGTGAGTACTGTCAGCATGAAATGCTTTTAGCATGGAATTGTGGAATTGTCCACAGAATTTCGCATTAAGGAGGTTCAACTGTACATTGGTGCGTACGTGGTGTGCTTTGTATGTATGTATATTGTGTATACCTACGTATGTACGTACATACATGTACATACGTACATGTATCTGGAGATTCTGTATGCACCATGCACATGTGCTTATTATACTCTTTTCTAACGCCAACACCCAGTTTCTCTTGGCTTATGGGTCTCCATTGTTGATGAAGAACACTTTGGGAAAGACTCCATGTGATTTGGCATCAGATTCTGGTCAATTTGTCATAGTAAAACTACAGTAGCCCAAGATGGTGTTTGTAGTGAGTGAATGTGTTTAGAGTGCTGTGTGTGTAGAGTGCTGTGTGTAGTGTGCTGTGAGTGTGTAGAGTGCTGTGTGTGAGTGTGTATGTACGTATGTAGAGTGCTGTGTGTGAGTGTGTGTGTATGTAGAGTGTTGTGTGTGGTGTGCTGTGAGTGTTCTATTGCCTATTCCCCAACTAGGACCTAATCCAGACAACACCAGCCCACATGTTTCACCAAATGCCACACCAAAGTAGGCCAGGAGGGATGCCAGCAACTTCAAGTTTCATAGGAAGACCCTCGGTGAGGCCACCACCAAGGAGCCTCTCACCATAGCCACTGATCTGGTTAATACGTTCACCAACTTTGTCAAGGACATCCACGTCCACCACCGCCCACAGGACTCCCCAGCTGGGGACATTAGGCTTGAACCCGTTGATAACAACCAGAATATTTGTGGACAGAATGACCTCAACACCCCTTTCGAAGGTGGATCAGATGAGGACTTTCAGGTACGTATGTATGTATGTACATATTTGCTGCTGTGTGTGTTACAGCACTCTTCTGTGTGTGTCTGCCTCACTGTATGTTCTCCCGATGTTATATTCATCCATCTTGTTTGTCCGTAGGATGCCTGTATAGATTTGGTTGACCAAAATATACTTGACTCAGTTGAAGTCATTCAGCAGGTTGGAGATTCCGACAAATATACTCCAGAGCTCGAACAAGAGTCTACAGTAGAGAACACACAGGAAGGTATCCAATGTGAAGGAGACAGTTGTGATAACACTTCTACCACGATTGCTTTCAAGCTTCCAAAGAAGTACACACCTCCACAGGCAAAGTAGGCACCTCCTAAAGAACCCACAAATCTAATTCTAATCTTGTGGATAGGCTGGTGAGCATGGGATTCCTGAATCGCCACCTGAACGAGGAGCTGTTGAAGAAGCACAACAACCACATAAGAGCTGTTGTCAATGACCTCCTCGACTGCCAGAGTTGAACTTGCTGTGTGTAATTCACCCACAATATTAATGAAATGTTTCATAGTTTAGCACCCACACCCAAACACACACACACTGCATATTAAAATTATTATTACAAATATCTCTATTTGAGACGTATGTATGTATTAATTTTGTGAGTGTGTTGAAATGATTTTTATAAATTTCATATTATGTGTATTAGTGCATTGTTTAATTATGTTTTGTGCATTGAAAGGTAGTTACATGGGTCAAAGTCTGATCCTATTACACCAAACTCTCCAAACCAACAAGTATTCCCCCCCCCACACACACACTGAAACTACTTAGGCATCCCGCATTGTCGTACATATTATGCTGCCTATATATTATAGTGCTCCCCATTTGTGTGGTACATGTAGTGATTGTATAATGATGCATACTACTATATTATTACGAATATCTCTATTTCAGACGTATGTATGTATTAATTTTGTGAGTGTGTTAAAATGATTTTTATAAATTTATGCTGATGCATACAACTTCATATTATGTGTATTAGTGCATTGTTTAATTATGTTTTGTGCATTGAAAGGTAGTTACGTGGGTCAAAGTCTGATCCTATTACGCCAAACTCTCCAAACCAAGAAGTTTCCCCCCCTCCACCCCCCCCCTCACACACACTGCAACTACTTAGGCATCTATTTTTGGGCTTCGAGGTTATTGCGTTTTGCATATCCGTTATACCCGAATTCCAGATTTCTTGGAATTTCAAAATAGGGCATCTTTTTCAAGCAACCCCTATAAGCACCTTTGAATGTAGCTGGAGTTACGGGCCACCTATTGAGATGGGAATTGTTTCAGAAGTTAGTTCACATCCCCAGATAGATCTGTCTAAAATATCAAGTTGACACCCCCCGCCCCCATGAGCTATGCCAAAAGGTGTTTTCTCTCCTATACTCTACCATACGTACATACATTGGAAATGTATTAAGCACCTTCAAATGTAGCTGGGGTTACGAGTTAGCTACAGAAATGGAAAACATACATACATGACACGTCATGACACATACATACATGACATGTCCCCTCCCCCATGAGTTATGCAAAAAGGTGCTTGACGTTCTCTCTCCTATGTACTCTCTTATACGTACATTGAAAATATTATGCACCTCCGAATGTAGCTCAGGTTACAGAATAGTAACAGAAATGGAAATTGCTTGAGAAGTTAGTTTACGTCCCAGCTAGGTCTGTCTATGTCCATACATTGAAAATATATCAAGCACCTTTGAATGTAGTTGGGGTTACGGGTTGCCAGTTAGGTCTGTCTAAAATGTCACATTGACACGCTCCCTCCCCCATGAGCTATGCAAAAAGGTGATTTTCTCTTCCATACTCTCCCATACTTTGAAAATATATTAAGCACCTTCAAATGCAGCTGGGGTTTCGAGCCACCTATTGAGATGGGAACTGTTTCAGAAGTTAGTTCACGTCCCCAACTAGATCTGTCTAAATTATCACATTAACACGCCCCCTCCCCCATGAGCTTTGCATAAAGGTGCTTAGCGTTTTCTCCTATACCCTCCCATATGTACGTACATTGGAAATATATTGAGCACCTTCAAATGTAGCTGGGGTTACAAGTTAGCTACGGAAATGGGGATAGTTTTAGAAGTTAGTTCATGTCCCCTGCTAGATTTGTCTATAATATCAAGTTGACACGTTTCCTCTCCCATGAGCTATGCAAAAAGGTGCTTAGCGTTTTCTCTCCTATACACTCCCAATGTGTAGGAGAGAAAAAGCTAAGCACCTTTTTGAATAGCTCATGGGAAAGTGGGTGTGTCAACCTGGTAAATTACCCAAACCTAGCTGCATGGGGACATGAACTAACTTATGAAACAATTCCCATCTCCATAGCTAACCCATAACCTCAGCTACATTCAGAGGTGCTTAATATTTTTTTCAATGTACGTATGGGATAGTATAGGAGAGAAATGCTAAGTACCTTTTTGAATAGCTTCAAATGTAGCTGGGGTTACAAGTTAGCTACGGAAATGGGGATAGTTTTAGAAGTTAGTTCATGTCCCCTGCTAGATTTGTCTATAATATCAAGTTGACACGTTTCCTCTCCCATGAGCTATGCAAAAAGGTGCTTAGCGTTTTCTCTCCTATACACTCCCAATGTGTAGGAGAGAAAAAGCTAAGCACCTTTTTGAATAGCTCATGGGAAAGTGGGCGTGTGAAGCTGATATTTTCACCAGGACTAGATGAAGGCATTTACTAATTTATGAAACCATTCCCATTATTGTAGCTAACCTGTAACCCCAGCTACATTTGAAGGTGCTTAATATGTTTTTCAATGTATGGGAGAGTATGGGAGAATATAAACGCTAAGCACCTTTTTGAATAGCTCATGGGAAAGTGGGTGTGTCAAGTTGATAATTTTACCAGACATAGCTTGGGACCTGAACTAACTTGTGAAACAATTCCCATCTCAATAGGTGGCCTGTAATTTTAGCTACATTCGGAGGTGCTTAATAATTTTTCAATGTATTGGATAGTATAGGAGAATAAACACTAAGCACCTTTTTAAATAACTCATGGGAGAGTGGGCGTGTCAACTTGATACTTTCACCAGACTTAACTGAGGATGTGAACTAATTTATGAAACAATTCCTATCTCAATAGGTGGCCTGTAACTTTAGCTACATTCGGAGGTGGCCTGTAACTTTAGCTACATTCGGAGGTGCTTATTAATAGTTTTTCAATGTATTGAATAGTATAGGAGAATAAACACTAAGCACCTTTCTAAATAGCTCATGGGAGAGTGGGTGTGTCAACCCGATATTTTCACCAGACCTAGCTGGGGATGTGAACTAACTTATGAAACAATTCCCATCTCAATAGGTGGCCTGTAATTTTAGCTACATTCGGAGGTGCTTAATATTTTTTCAATGTATTGAATAGTATAGGAGAATAAACACTAAGCACCTTTCTAAATAGCTCATGGGAGAGTGTGTGTGTCAACCCGATATTTTCACCAGACCTAGCTGGGGATGCAAACTAACGTAGGAAACATATCTCATGTCTGTAGCTAACCCGTAACCACAGCTACATTCGGAGGTGCTTAATAGTTTTCAAATGTAATGGATAGTATTGCAGAATAAATGCTAAGCACCTTTTTGAATAACTCATGAGAGAGTGGGTGTGTCAACTTGATACTTTCACCAGACCTAACTGAGGATGTGAACTAATTTATTAATCAATTCCCATCTCAATAACATTAGCTACATTCGGAGGTGCTTAATATTTTTCCAATGTATTGGATAGTATAGGAGAATAAACACTAAGCACCTTTTTAAATAGCTCATGGGAGAGTGGATGTGTCAACCCAATATTTTCACCAGACCTAGATGAGGATGTAAACAAACTTGTGAAACAATTCCCATGTCTGTAGCTAACCTGTAATCACAGCTCCATTCGGAGGTGCTTAATAGTTTTTAAATGTATTGGATAGTATAGGAAAATAAACGCTAAGCACCTTTTTAAATAACTCATGAGAGAGTGGGTGTGTCAATTTGATACTTTCACCAGACTTAACTGAGGATGTGAACTAATTTATGAAACAATTTCCATCTCAATAGGTGGCCTGTAACATTAGCAACATTCGGAGGTGCTAAATAATTTTTCAATGTATTGGATAGTATAGGAGAATAAACGCCAAGCACCTTTTTAAATAACTCATGAGAGAGTGGGTGTGTCAACTTGATACTTTCACCGGACTTAACTGAGGATGTGAACTAATTTATGGAACAATTCCCATCTCAATAGGTGGCCTGTAACATTAGCAACATTTGGAGGTGCTAAATAATTTTTCAATGTATTGGATAGTATAGGAGAATAAACGCTAAGCACCTTCTTGAATAGCTCATGGGAGAGTGGACGTGTCAACTTGATATTTTTCACCAGACCTAGCTTGGGATGTGAACAAACTTGTGAAACAATTCCCATCTCTGTAGCTAACCCGTAACCCCAGCAACATTCGGAGGTGCTTAATAATTTTTCAATGTATTGGATAGTATAGGAGAATAAACACTAAGCACCTTTCTAAATAGCTCATGGGAGAGTGTGTGTGTCAATTGCAACCCGATATTTTCACCAGACCTAGCTGGGGATGCAAACTAACTTAGGAAATATTTCCCATGTCTGTAGCTAACCCGTAACCACAGCTACATTCGGAGGTGCTTAATATTTTTTTAAATGTATTGGATAGTATAGGAGAATAAACACTAAGCACCTTTATAAATAGCTCATGGGAGAGTGGGCGTGTCAACCCGATATTTTCACCAGACTTAGCTGGGGATGTGAACAAACTTGTGAAACAATTCCCATCTCCGTAGCTAACCCGTAACCCAGCTACATTCGGAGGTGCTTAATAATTTTTCAATGTATTGGATAGTATAGGAGAATAAACACTAAGCACCTTTTTAAATAACTCATGGGAGAGTGGGCGTGTCAACTTGATACTTTCACCAGACTTAACTGAGGATGTGAACTAATTTATGAAACAATTCCTATCTCAATAGGTGGCCTGTAACTTTAGCTACATTCGGAGGTGGCCTGTAACTTTAGCTACATTCGGAGGTGCTTAATATTTTTTCAATGTATTGAATAGTATAGGAGAATAAACACTAAGCACCTTTCTAAATAGCTCATGGGAGAGTGTGTGTGTCAATTGCAACCCGATATTTTCACCAGACCTAGCTGGGGATGCAAACTAACTTAGGAAATATTTCCCATGTCTGTAGCTAACCCGTAACCACAGTTACATTCGGAGGTGCTTAATATTTTTTTAAATGTATTGGATAGTATAGGAGAATAAACACTAAGCACCTTTTTAAATAGCTCATGGGAGAGTGGGCGTGTCAACCCGATATTTTCACCAGACTTAGCTGGGGATGTGAACAAACTTGTGAAACAATTCCCATCTCCGTAGCTAACCCGTAACCCAGCTACATTCGGAGGTGCTTAATAATTTTTCAATGTATTGGATAGTTACAGTATAGGAGAATAAACACTAAGCACCTTTTTAAATAACTCATGGGAGAGTGGGCGTATCAACTTGATACTTTCACCAGACTTAACTGAGGATGTGAACTAATTTATGAAACAATTCCTATCTCAATAGGTGGCCTGTAACTTTAGCTACATTCGGAGGTGGCCTGTAACTTTAGCTACATTCGGAGGTGCTTATTAATAGTTTTTCAATGTATTGAATAGTAAAGGAGAATAAACACTAAGCACCTTTCTAAATAGCTCATGGGAGAGTGTGTGTGTCAACCCGATATTTTCACCAGACCTAGCTGGGGATGCAAACTAACGTAGGAAACATTTCCCATGTCTGTAGCTAACCCGTAACCACAGCTACATTCGGAGGTGCTTAATAGTTTTTAAATGTAATGGATAGTATTGCAGAATAAATGCTAAGCACCTTTTTGAATAACTCATGAGAGAGTGGGTGTGTCAACTTGATACTTTCACCAGACCTAACTGAGGATGTGAACTAATTTATTAATCAATTCCCATCTCAATAACATTAGCTACATTCGGAGGTGCTAATTTTTTTTCAATGTATTGGATAGTATTGCAGAATAAACACTAAGCACCTTTTTAAATAGCTCATGGGAGATTGGGTGTGTCAAGCTGATATTTTCACCAGACCTAGCTGGGGATGCAAACTAACTTAGGAAACATTTCCCATGTCTGTAGCTAACCCGTAACCACAGCTACATTCGGAGGTGCTTAATATTTTTTCAATGTATTGGATAGTATAGGAGAATAAACACTAAGCACCTTTCTAAATAGCTCATGGGAGAGTGTGTGTGTTAACCCGATATTTTCACCAGACCTAGCTGGGGATGCGAACTAACTTAGGAAACATTTCCCATGTCTGTAGCTAACCCGTAACCACAGCTACATTCGGAGGTGCTTAATATTTTTTCAATGTATTGGATAGTATAGGAGAGAAAACGCTAAGCACCTTTTTGAATAGCTCATGGGAAGTGGGCGTGTGAAGCTGATATTTTCACCAGGATTAGATGAAGGCATTTACTAATTTATGAAACCATTCCCATTATCGTATCTAACGTGTAACCCCAGCTACATTCGAAGGTGCTTAATATGTTTTTCAATGTATGGGATAGTATAGGAGAGAAAACGCTAAGCACCTTTTGAATAGCTCATGGGAAAGTGGGTGTGTCAAGTTGATAATTTTACCAGACATAGCTTGGGACCTGAACTACATTATGAAACGATTCCCATCTCCATAGCTAACCCGTAACCTCAGCTACATTTGGAGGTGCTAAATATGTTTCAATGTACGTATGGGATAGTATAGGAGAGAAAACACTAAGCACCTTTTACAATAGCCCATCAGAGAATGGGCGTGTCAACCTGATATTTTCACCAGACCTAGCTGGGGATGTGAACTAACTTATGAAGCAATTCCTACCTCACTAGGTGGCCTGTAACCCCAGCTACATTCATAGTGGGTGTATCAACCTGATATTTTCACCAGACCTAGCTGGGGATGTGAACTAAATTATGGAGCAATTCCCATCTCAATAGGTGGCCTATCACCCCAAATACATACGGAGGTACTTCATATTTTTTCAATGTATTGGATAGTATAGGAGAGAAAACGATAAGCAACTTTTTTAAATAGCTCATGGGAAAGTGGGCGTGTCAGGCTGATATTCTCACCAGACCTAGCTGGGGATGTGAACTAATTTATGAAACAATTCCCATCTCAATAGGTGGCCTGTCACTCCAAATACATACAGAGGTGCTGAATTTTTATCAATGTATTGAACAGTATGCGTAGGAGAATGAACGTTGAGCATCTTTTTGAATAGCTCATGGTAGAGTGGGCGCGTCAATCCGATATTTTCACCAGACCTAGCTGGGGATGTGAACTAATTTTTGAAACAATTACCATCTCAATAGGTTAATATTTTTTAAGATTTGAAATTAATATTAGTTTAGAAGTTAATATTTTTTAAGATTTGAAATTACGTATAGGAGAATAAATGCTATGCACCTTTTTGAATAGCTCATGGGATTGTGGGCGTGTCAACCTGATATTTTCACCAGACGTAGCATTTTTATGCATGACTAATGGATGAGGGTGTGTGTCAACCTTATATTTTAGACAGAGCTAGCTGGGTATGTGAACTAACTTCTGAAACAATTTCCATCTCAATATATAGGTGGCCCGTAACCTCAGCTCCATACAGAGGTGCTTAATTTTTTTCAAAGAATAATATTTCAACCCATGTTAGTAAATTATAATGTGGTGTGCCAGACAACTCATTATTTTGTCATCATGATGGATTAGTGTACTAGATACGCAATATTAAGTTCTGATGCCGTATGTGTATTGACGTTGATCATTGGTATGTCCTAGCACCTTCTGGTGTGGTGCACTCATTAAAACATCATTGATCGATTGATTGATCATTGATATAATAAGCAAAAAGAAATAGTTACTCTTTAGAGATTCTATAATGTAGGTAAATATATATGCATATATTCTTAAAGTCCAATGAGTTGCATCTCGCAGGACCTCTCATCAAACTTGCACCTCTCTCTGCCACACTTCACGTGTGCCCAGGGCATCCCACATGGATGGGGAGGTGCTTCATGCCTCAAGTAGTGCATGCTACTTGTCATCAATGTTTCAGCTCGCTGTTTCCTCACTGGTAGTCAAGCTGGCAACATCAAGGAGTTTACCATCATAAGATAGTAGGGGGTTGACTGGCTACTTGGAAGGTCCAAATTTCAGGGCCACAAGCCATTACTCTGGCACATCGAGATGTGGGCAATGAATTGATAGCTTCATCAGAGACCAAAGAATCACGGATGCCACCAGTCCATAGGCCTGTCAGAGATGTTCAGACTTGCACATCGATAATCATCAGAGCCAGCCAAGACACACTTAAAACAGCAGCATCCTCAACACGACAACAAGAGTCTCCCCGGTAGGGCCCAAAACCTAAACTAATTTAGCATGTATTGGACCCCACCTGTGCCGCATGTGCATAGTGTGTGCATAGGAGGGTGTGTGCATGATAAAGTGTATGCAGCGTAAAGGTAGTGGCATTTGTCTCAACTATGTACCAACATATACACTGCTGGATTGATTAATTATTAAATGTTATTGATTTTGAGTATTGTAGATGCATATATTCAGTGTCTTAGACTAATGATTGTACATTTTGTGTAAGTATTATGTGAAAAGCACATTTAACATTGCTTCATGAGATGAGTGAGGATGGTGCAGTGCATGGGTGACTTGTACTAATGTAATTTTGCAACTGTCCAGAAGCAAAATATTTAATGATCCTTTTTATATGTAATCATTGAAACAATACAACTAGTATATTATATTATTCAGATTCACATTTATAAAAATATCCAATTACCTCAATGCACGCATTTATGCAGTACATGGTGCTAGTGCTGGTTATAAGTAAATCACACAATTTATATGACTGTATTGTTATAATATGATAGCATGCAATGTCATTTCATTATTATCATTAATGCACATACAGTGTATGTCAAGCATTCGAATTTATAACAATTGATAGTACGGATTTAAGGAAACAGTTATGCTTTAAAATACGATATACGATATACAATATACATAATAAGATAATATGTATATAAAATATGTTTCTTGCAATTGAAGTCCGATAAGTTACACATCTTCCATGTCCTCTCATTCAAACTTGCACCTCTCTCTGCCACACTTTACGTGTGCCCAGGGCATCCGGCGAGGACGGGGAGGTGCTTCATGCCCCGCGGCCGAGGAGAACATGCCACTTGCCACCATGCCTCAGCTGTTGATGTCATCGCACGTGTAGTCAACATCAAGCCATCATCCGAAGTTAGGGTGGTAGACTGGCTTCTCGGGAGGTCCAGATTTCAGAGCCGTGATCTTTTACGTCTGGCACACCGAGTATCACGGGCGCCAGTCACCGATGTGGTCCTTTGTGACTTGACAGCTTCATGGGCCCCGAGACCCAAGAATCACGGGTTTACCACCAATCCACGGACCAAAAGACAGAGATGAACTGACTTCACATCGGTAATCATCAGAGTCAGGCCAGCAGGACACACATCAAACAGCGCAGCAGCTTCCTCAACACGATGATAAGAGACTCCCCGGTAGGGCCCAAAACCTAAACTAGTGTAGCATGTCTGGACCCTACAGTGCCGCGCGTGCGCATACTGTGTGCATAGGAGGGTGTGTGCAAGGCGCAGTGTGTGCATAGTAAAGTGTATGCAGCGTAAAGGTAATTGCACGGCCTAACTTACGTGTGTGCGCCCGAAGGCAATAATAAAGGAAAAAGGGTGGTGAGCAGAGAGCCGTGTGGTTCCGACAACATAGCCTTCGTAGGACCTACTTACAGGACCCCTAGGGGAGACTAGCCGACCATGATCCCAGGCACCGCCCGCCTCCGAAGAGGACGGACGCCCAAACCTCGTCCGAGAACACTCGAGAGACCCGACGACTTACAGGAGACCGGGACGTGTGAACTCCATGCGTGATCAAACAGCGAACCGAAGAAGGAGAGGGTAGAACAGCTAACCACGCTTGCGCTCGGGGCACCCCCTCCAATTCGAATCCTCCAGCATCTGCAGCTTCCCCAGCACGGATCTACTCACAAAGAAAATGGACGCGCGACGTGAGCTTTTATAGAGGTTCGTAGTTCGGGGATTCCCAAACGATGAATATTGATTTCAAATTGGCGGTGCTGTGTGATGTTGTGCCAGACCCTAGGCGCCAGCAACATCAGACACATGACCTAGCCATGATTGTTACTTTGTCACAACAATGCTCCAAACACTAAACAAACATGTTCCAAACTATAAACAAACATGTTCCAAACTATAAACAAACATGTTCCAAACTGTAAACAAACATGTGTACTGTTTCAATTTAGGCTGTAATTTCCATGCATGTGCATGTGCTGTTAGATGTGCATGTGCATGTGTGTTGTGTGAGGTGTGTGTGTGTGTGTGTGTGTGTGTGTGTGTGTGTGTGTGTGTGTGTGTGTGTGTGTGTGTGTGTGTGTGTGTGGCTGGGTGTGGGTGTGGGTGTGGGTGTGTGTGTGTGTGTGTGTGTGTGTGTGTGTGGCTGGTTGTGGGTGTGGGTGTGGGTGTGTGGGTGGGTGTGTATGTGTGTCTGTGTGTGTGGGGGGTGCGTGCGTGCGTGCGTGCATGCGTGCGTGCATGCGTGCGTGTGTGTGTCTGTGTGTGTGTGCGTGTGTGTGTGTGTGTGTGTGTGTGTGTGTGTGTGTGTGTGTGTGTGTGTGTCTGTGTGTGGGTGTGGGTGTGTGGGGGGGTGCGTGTGTGCGTGCATGCATGCGTGCGTGTGTGTGTCTGTGTGTGTGTGTGTGTGTGTGGCTGGGTGTGGGTGTGGGTGTGTGGGTGGGTGTGTATGTGTGTCTGTGTGTGGGGGGGGTGCGTGCGTGCGTGCATGCGTGCGTGTGTCTGTGTGTGTGTGTGTCTGTGTGTGTGTGTGTGTGTGTGTGTGTGTGTGTGTGTGTGTGTGTGTCTGTGTGCGCGCGCGTGTGTGTGTGTGTGTGTGTGTGTGTGTGTTTGTGTGTGGGTGTGTGTGCCATCCTGCCTGCCTGCCTGCCTGTCTGCCTGTCTGCCTGCCTGCATTCGTGTGTTCCTGAATGTGTGTATGGCACATTTTACTATTCATCACATGGATACTGTTGGATCCAAAGTGACCAGTAATGAATAAATAATTATCTGACTATTCACCACCAGTTTCATAGTGGATGCTGGAAGGTGTATATGCATCAGATTTGTGTTATTAAGTTTGATATGTACACTGGGCACAGCATGGTATGATTGTAAGGTATAATTTTATTGCAGAATGTCAACATTGTTTCTTTCATTCCATTTACTTTGATTCTAGGTGTCTATTCTATTAGCACATAGTGAAGAGCTTTATGAAAGATGTAGTTGGCAATGCTCAAGTTTCTTAAGCATGTGGTGATCCTAGATCAATGATCTCTCCATATACATGTGAATGTTTTTAACTGATGACCATCATTAATGTCACGAAATGATGTATTTAAATGTCTACTATGATGGTAGTCACAATGATATAGCATGCATTTCACCATCACTGACTCCATTTGGTGAATCACCATACATTATGTGTGCATGATATAATAGTGTGTGAGTGCATGTAATATGCATGTGAATGTGTGTACATATGGATGCAAGTATGAGTCTGTGCATATTATAATATTATGCATGAGCATGAGAGCATGTGTGTAGTACATACAATATTTGTTATAATCCTATTATGTAGCCGGCGTATCATAATTTGTGACAATGTTTTTGGTGCAGTGGACCTCCTGGCAAAGCAGTGCAAGGGAACCTCTTTTTGCAATTGAAGTGGACCATGTATGAAATCTGCAGCTGTGTCTGATTCATGTCATTTTATTGTTAAACATGATCTATTATTATCACATTCTGAATAATACACAACTAGTGTATATACATACTGTAAGAGTACTCACTGTATGATATAATTTGATATTGCTAACAAACAGTAAATGTCCAATAATTCCATAAATGTAGCAGACCCATAACCAATAACATTCGGAGGTGCTTAATATTTTCAAGTATGGCAGACTATAGGAGAGAAAACGCTAAGCACATTAAAATTTGCATAGATCATGGGGTAGGGGGGCGTGTCAACTTGATATTTTAGACAGACCTAGCTGGGGATGTGAACTAACTTTTGAAACAATCCCCATCTCAGTAGCTAACCCGTAACCCCAGCTATATTCAGATGTGCTTAATTATTTCAATGTATTGGATAGTATAGGAGAATAAATGCTAAGCACCTTTTTGAATAGCTCATGAAAGAGTGGGCGTGTCAACCCGATACTTTCACCACACGTAGCTTGGGATGTGAGCTAATTTATGAAACAATTCCCATCTCTGTAGCTAACACGTAACCCCAGCTACATTCGGAGGTGCTTAATATTCCTTCAATGTATTGGATAGTATAGGATGAATGCTAAGCACCTTTTCAAATAGCTCATGGGAAATCGTGCGTGTCAACTGGATATTTTCACCAGACCTAGCTAGGGGTGTGAACTAACTTGTGAAACAACTCCCATCTCAATAGGTGGCCTATAACCCCAGCTACATTCAGAGGTGCTTAATATTTTTTCAATATATTTGATAGTATAGGAGAATAAACGCTAAGCACCTTTTTGAATAGCTCATGTGAAAGTTGGCGTGTCAACCTTATATTTTCACCACACATAGCTGGGGATGTGAACTAATTTATGAAACAATTCCCATCTCTGTAGCTAACCTGTAACCTCGGCTACATTTGGAGGTGCTTAATATTTTTTTCAATGTATTGGATAGTACAGGAGACTAAACGTTAAGCACCTTTGTGAATAACTCATGAGAGAGTGGGTGTGTGTACCCGATATTTCTACCAGACGTAGCTGGGGATGTGGTGTAACGTATTAAACAATTCTGATCTCTGTAGCGTACCCGTAACCCCAGCTACATTCGGAGGTGCTTAATATTTTTTCAATGTATTGGATGGTATAGAAGAATAAATGCTAAGCACCTTTTTGAATAACTCATAAGAGAGTGGGCCTGTCAACTTGATATTTTTACCAGACCTAGCTAGTGATGTGAACTAACTCATTAAACAATTCCCATCTCAATAGGTGGCCTGTAACTTTAGCTACATTCTGAGGTGCTTAATATTTTTTTCAAAGCATTGCATAGTATAGGAGAATAAACGATAGCACCTTATTAAATAGCTCATGGGAGAGTGGGCGTGTCAACCCGATATCTTCACCAGACGTAGCTGGAGATGTGAACTAACTTGTGAAACAATTCCCATGTCTGTAGCTTACCCGTAACCCCAGCTACATTCGGAGGTGCTTAATGTTTCTTCAATGTAATGGATAGTATACGTAGGAGAATAAACGCTAAGCGCCATTTTAAATAACTCATGAGAGGATGGGTGTGTCAACTTGATATTCTAGCCAGACCTAGCTGGGCATACAAGCTAACTGTAAAACAATTCTCATCTGCATAGCTAACCCTTAACTCCAGTTACATTTGGAGGTGCTCAATATTCTTTCAATGTATGGGAGAGTATAGGAGAGAAAAGCTAAGCACCCTTTTGCACAGCTCCTTAGAGAGGGAGTGTGTCAACTTGATATTTTAGCCGGACCTAGCTGGGGATGTGAGCTAATTAACTTGCAAAACAATTCCCATCTCAATTGGTGGCCTATAACCCCAGTTACATTCGGAGGTACTTAAGCACCTCCGGATGTAGTTAGGGTTAGTGACCACCTACAGAGCTAAAAAGTATTTCATTAGTTAGTATAGGTCCACAGCTAGGTCCCCATGAAATATCATGTTGACACGCACCCTCTCCCATGAGCTACGCAAAAAGGTGCTTATTTGATCCTACATCCCATACATAAAAAATATTAAGCACCTCCGGATGTAGTTAGAGTTAGGAACCACCTACGGAGGTAAAAGTGTTTTATAAATTAGTATAGGTCCATATCTAGGACCCCATAAAATATCATGTTGAAACGGCCCCTCTCCCATGAGCTACGCAAAAAGTTGCTTAGCGTTATTTGATCCTATACCTTCCTATACATTAAAAAATATTAAGCACGTCCGGATGTAGTTATGGTTATAGGGACAATCTACAGAGATTAAAATTGTTTCATAAGTTAGTATAGATCCGTATCTAGGTCCCCATAAAATATCATCTTGACACACCCTTTCCCATGAGCTACGCAAAAAGGTGCTTAGCATGATCTGATTCTATACCTTCCCTTCCCATACATACATTAAAAAATATCAAGCACCTCTGGATGTAGTTATGGTTAGGGACCACCTGCGGAGATGAAAATTGTTTCAAAAGTTAGTATAGGTCCACAGCTAGGTCTCCATGAAATATCATGTTGAAACGCCCCCTCTCCCATGAGCTACGCAAAAAGGTGCTTAGTGTTATTTGATCCTATACCTTCCTATACATTGAAAAATATTAAGCACCTCCGGATGTAGTTATGGTTAGGGACAATCTACGGGGATGTAAATTGTTTCATAAGTAAGTATAGATCCACAGCTAGGTCCCCATGAAGTAACATGTTGACATGCCCATTCTCCCATGAAGTACGCAAAAAGGTGCTTAAGCGCTAGCATTATTTGATCCTATAACTTCCCTTACTTATGGGAGAGTATGGGACACTAAGCACCTTTTTGCATTGCTCGTAGGGGAGGGGGTGTCAGCTAGATATTTTAGATCAACCTAGCTAGGGATATCAACATATGAAGCAATTCCCTCCTCATTAGGTGACCCTAAAAGTATTAAAAACATATAAAATCTCCAAATGTAGCTGGGGTTACAGGCCACCTATTGAGATGGAAATTGTTTCATAAGTAAGTTTATGTCCTTAGCTTGGCCAGTCTAAATTATCTAGTTGACACGCCCCTTTACCCATGAATTATGCAAGAAGGTGCCTCTTGTTATCTCTCCTATACTCTACAGTACAATACATTGAAAGAATATTAAGAAGAATATTAGCTATAGAGATGGGAATTGCTTCATAAGTTAGCTCACGTCCCTAGATAGGTCTGTTTAAAATATTAAGTTGACACACTCCCTCTCTCATGAGCCATGCAATTTAAAATGTTGCTTACGCATTATCTCCCATAATATACTCTCCCATACATTGAAAAAATATTAAGCACCTCCAAATGTAGCTGGGGTTACGGGTCAGCTATGGAGATAGAAATTGTTTCACGAGTTAGGTCATGTCCCCAGCTAGGTCTGTCCAAATATCAAGTTGACCCCCCCACGAGCTATGGAAAAAGGTATCAAGCACCTCTAAATGTAGCTGGGGTTATGGGCCACCTATATTATTATTGAGATGGAAATTGTTCCACAAGTTAGCAGCACCTCCGAAAGTAGCTGGGGTTACGGGTTAACTACAGAGATGGGAATTGTTTCAAATGCACTTTTACGTCCCCAGCTGGGTCTGGTAAAAATATCAGCTAAACACGCACCCCCATCAATGAGCTATACTAAAAGGGGCATAACATTTTCTCCCATATACTCTCCCATACATTGAAAAAATGAGCAGGGGTTATGGGTACATTAGCTATGGAGATGAGAATTGTTTCAAATGTTAGTTCACATCCCCAGCTAGGTCTGGCTGTAATATCAACAAGTTGATATGTTCCCTCCCTCATGAATTATGTAAAAAGGTGCTTAGTGTTATCTCCCCTGTACTCTCCCAATGGCATACATTAAACCATGCAGGAGTGTGTGCTAACTAGGAGTTCGTACTGACCTGGAGTGTGTACTAATAATAACCTGGGTCATCTAAGCACGTCGCACTATTGTAAGCTGTATATTTATATATATGCCAACATACACATGCATATAAGACCCAATATACACAATACATATGATAATATTATACACAATATCACATTCATAACAATAGTATCATGGTACTCTATGATATCATAGTGTTATGTGATCATTGCAATTTGAGCAAGAAAATGTTAGAATATAATAGTACATTATAAATAGTCTGTTATGGACAACCTTGCATAACACAGTGGAGCCTGATCAGTCAAGTCACCAGGTAAAGACTAGCTACAAACATCCTGTGGAAGACAATAGTCCACAAACATCCCTGTAGAAGACACTAGTCCACAAACATCTCTGTAGAAGACACTAGTCTACAAACATCCCTGTAGAAGACACTAGTCTACAAACATCCCTGTAACAGGGATGTTTGTACTAGGCTAGTGTTTTCTACAGAGATGTTTGTAGACTAGTGTCTTCTACAGGGATGTTTGTAGACTAGTGTCTTCTACAGGGATGTTTGTGGACTAGTGTCTTCTACAGGGATGTTTGTGGACTAGTGTCTTCTACAGGGATGTTTGTAGACTACTGTCTTCTACAGTAGAAGACAGTAGTCTACAAACATCCCTGTAGAAGACACTAGTCCACAAACATCTCTGTAGAAGACACTAGTCTACAAACATCCCTGTAGAAGACACTAGTCTACAAACATCCCTGTAGAAGACAATAGTCCACAAACATCCCTGTAGAAGACAGTAGTCTACAAACATCTCTGTAGAAGACAGTTACTGTAGTCTACAAACATCCCTGTAGAAGACACTAGTCCACAAATATCCCTGTAGAAGACAGTGGTCTACAAACATCCCTGTAGAAGACAATAGTCCACAAACATCCCTGTAGAAGACAGTAGTCCACAAACATCTCTGATAGTAGTCTCATTATTCCATACTTGCTGCTCCATTGCCAAGTTTAGTTAGAAGAGATGGTCCAAATTCAGAGGAACTACTACATATGGTATCTGTTGCCGATAGTCCATTCAACAAGGGAGGTGGGGTGAAATCATTTTATATGTTATCAATTGACAGCAATGAAGAAAATCAATGCTCCTAGTACTCAATATTCGGTCTAATTTGCTTGTCAAAGACGTAACATACACAACACCGGCATAACATTAGTATACATAACATTTGCAGAGAATATGAAAAATGTAAATATACAAACATAAAGGTACATATGCATAGCATAAATTTGGTGAAGAATTTGATACAGCTTCTACTGTTTAGCTGTACATGTACACTAATGCACATACACCAGTGAAATTATAATGCAACATGCAAAACATATTACTTATATTGTATATATAAGACATTTATTCATTTACAGTACAATTGCAACAAAACTTACAATTCGGGAATTTCACAAAAAAGGTAAAAATCATCCACGCCCAACAAGAAAGATGGAATGTTGATCCTAAATTGGTTAGACCTGTTGAGGTATTTCATGACGAAGTATCCAACCACAGTGACCTGTCCATGGTCAGTCAACTTTGGGAAGATCATATACCTGGAATACTCGACAGCATCACCCGGATGGAATACTGGGGATTTCCCTTCGATATTGTTACTATCAGCAACATAAGGGCGGTTGCTAGTTTCAGTGTAGTTCCAGTGTGCGTGGATTAGTTTACAGCTTTCTTCTTCTGGAGCATCTGCGGACATTGTGATGGAAATACAGTAACCAAATCCAACATAGAAAGGACGAGTATTGAATTGTCTCTTCCAATGTCCAAAACTGGGATCGAAAGACACCCCAACAGTGACTGTGAAGTAATCTGTTGTGGCAGTTGAGGTGGGTTGTACAGTGAAGCGAGTGAGGTGACGATCAACTGTGGTCACGTGATAGCTTTTAATGTTGACTGCTTCCTGTTGGAGCCAATCACTGAACGACAATGCATGTTCGGAAAGTAACACTTTGGTGACCCATCCACGTTTTCTATAATACAATGTTCTAACAAGTCCTTCAGGGACCACACAGCTTGAACTGGTAGTGGACAGGACGAGATTCTCTGGAAAGGGTTGTAGGCCTTTCTCATAAGAACTGTTTCGAGCTAAAACTACAAGAATTTCTCTCTTCCTATAAGACTTTGCCACCATTTGGGGAGAAAGACATCCACCGAAAGTGATGCGTTCTGACCTGAGGTCTAATTCAAATAGAAATAGCTGTGAAATCCCTAAGAGGGTGAACAGCAAATCACAACGCTTTCTGGAAGATTCGTCTGAAAATCCGACTGACCCCAGACGAATTGGTTGCTGACCGTGAATTCTGAGAGAGCATTTGTAATCCTTAGGAAGAACGGTGCCGAATTTATCCTCGATCTGTTTAATTTCTCGTACGGTGGCTCCTTTGCTGGAAACGACGTCTTCATAAGCACTCGGGCATCGCGAGGCTAGAACGGACTCTATAGTCTCCCAGGATCCTTTGACTTTAGTGTAACAGTCTCTGTAAGGCCACCAATCGGAATTAGCCATGGTCAACCATTGCTGGTACCAAGTTCCCGCGTTTGGAGACAATTCTTCCAACAGCCAGATACGCTTACAGTGGAACTTCCAGAGTATGTCATCTTTACAAATGAAATCTCTCAGTGAACGAGACACACGAGTCAGGCGCCCCAGATCCTGTACATCGAGAAATAACAGAATGTCTTCGAACACTCGGGCGGGGAGCGTCTCCAAACATAGGTATCTATGTTCCAAGTCGACATTATAATAGGAGGCCATTTTATTGGGAGTGATGCAAGATTTGGAAATATTGCGTAAATATGCCATTGTTGGCGAGCGAAGCTGTCCATCTAATCATAGATACTCCAACAGTATCTATGATCTAATGGAAACTGCTGGGACTATCCAGCAAAGCACAGGAGGGATAAATCATACACACACACACACACACACACACACACACACACGCACACACACACACACTGCTAACAAGGAACTATGGAGTGAGTGATGTATACGAATCAACAGACTTTGTATACCAACAACTTCACATAAGCAAGTTGCACTTAAGTTTGATAAAATGCACATACATTTCTGATCACATCACATATGTATTCAGTACAGACACACACACAAAGTTAAGACAAAGACATTATTGTCTGATTCATCTTTTGTTCAGGAATGATTGTAGTAGGCTAGCCCAAGTGCCACCATCGTGGAGGTGAGGAGGACAATCCAGCCTGTTGCATAGACTGACTTCATCGACCCCAACCCCAGACCAGTATCCCAGATCTACATGGTGATTGAGGTGATGGGGGAAAACAACAACACAAACACTTGTAAACAAGAAGCCATATAAGCAATAAACATATAAGCAACATTTGTAAGCAAGAAACTGAACTACTAATGATGAGCAAACATATACGTGTAAACAACAAACACAACTGACAATAAACACATAAACAAGTGATTCCGCTATATGACACAAAAAGCAAAGACATGATGGCAGACCAAATGGTGAGGTGTACAAGCAGAGGTAGATTAGCAAAACGTCTCTATAGCACCAGCTACACTAGAGCAATGAAGTGCTTCCCAAACCAGTTTGATATCAGAATCAGAACATCTTATTCATACTGGGGTGATAACCAGCTGATAGGGCTACTCGGGAGATACACTAGTGTGTAAACGCATTTAAAGCAAACCACATGTCGAGGTGGTTTGAACCCGATTTAAAACCAATGTGAAATATAGTACCTCAGCACTCTATTGTAACTGAAGCTTATAATTCAACACAACTAATTGCAGGTAACAGTGGGCAAAAGTACACAACAACACACAAACCAACCATATGTCTTATCCCATTGAGGCCATGGTAACAGAACGGCCATGCGATGGCAAATTTGAAGGAGAGTAGAAGTAATGGATTGGAACTGAGTAGAGCGGCGTGAATCTCCTGGAAGGTCATTCCACTTGCCACATAACCGATAGTAGCTGTCCACAAGGCTAAACACGAAGCATTGAGGAGAAATTAAAAGCTATTATTTACGCTATAGAGTAAATATATGTGTTCATAATATACGCATACATGTATGCTGGCTTTACACACATGTGCAAACACACACACACACACACACACACACACACACACACACACACACACACACACACACACCTGTAGACATGACCCCTCCTGTTACTCTGTGTCCAATTGACACAACACTCGGAAAAGGGAATCTGAAAATACAAAATAGTAACAAAAATCCAACTGAAACACTCTCTAGTACAAACATGGGTAAGTATGCAAGTATGTAAATGAGGATTAAACAACAGGAAAACACAAATGCTGACAGAATTACAAAGTATACACGAACCTAACAATAAACAAACATGCTGGTAAACAAACGTACGGGTGAACAATCAAAAGGTACACCAACATACCTGTAAACAAACATGTAAACAGACATACAGGTAAACAATCCAAAGGTACACAAGCATACAAGCAGACAGTTATGCAGGTAAACAAGCAAACTGGTAAACAGCCTACAGGTACACAAGCATACAAGTAGACAGTCATGCAGGTAAACAAATAAATGGTAAGCAACCTAGAGGTACACAAACAGCATGCCCACCTGTAAATAGTCACATGAGGGGACAGCGGTCTACCGAGTTTCTCGCTCTTGTCAAATGGATGCTCCTCCAGAGCGGAGGTAGTGGCAACACGGATACTCATGATGGGAACTTGAGCGGCAGCTACAGACTTGGCCAGAGGAAGTCTGGAAGACCTGGAAGACCTGGAGAGAGCATCACAGCGGGAGGAATAATCAAGTCAAAAGCTTTCACGAAACACAGGTCTACAACGTGTTTGTAAAGATCATACAACCATCCCTCACAGACTATTAGACGGCTGAGGTACAAAGCACAGGGCCGCGATGGGGGGCAAAAATGGGGTTTTCTAAAACTTCACTAGTCTGCACCGTATCTACTCACCTATCTATGGAGATGACACTGGGCTGAACTTGTAGCAATAGTACATGAGTTTTTTGAAAGCTATAAAAAGTCCAGCTTACACTCAGGGTCGGAAGTTACCCCATTTGACCCGAAAACAGACTCTTATCTCAGGAATATGAATGCTTCATAATACACAACGGCATTTTAGGATCCTTCAAGTTTTGCCAAATGTATCATCACTTTACTTACCAAATTTTCCATCCCTGCTTTAGTATCACCATTTTGGTTCAAAGTTCAGAGTTCAGTCCGCCACGAAACGCTCAACAATATGGCTGCCAGAATGTTCTTCTCGAGAAGATTTCTCTCAGCGAACGCATGTCAGTTGTCTGCTATTAGAAATATGTAAATTATCGCTTTTGCACATTATTTAATGGTTGTCTTCACAATATTGTGTTTGCCTGTGCCATCCTCAGCCACCTAGTATACAGTTCACTAGTGTGTACTTGTATTTCGTACAACTACTCTACAAAGGCGTACGAATGAAGCAGCACATACCCATACATGACGTTGTTTTGTGTTGTAACATGTTGCCTGTGTCCGAGATCACACACATTCAATTTCCAAACAACACCTTAGTATGTTATTTATAACTTCTTCTTGTAACAACAAAATATTGTTAATAATGGTCTTCCCCCCCCCCCCCTCACTACTTCTTGTAGGTCTGAGATCTCATGTAGTGACTGTGTCAGTTCGTAGTCGCCCCTCATCCACCACGAGGTGGTCTCAGTGGTCGTGGTCCCCTCGAACCAGCACTGTTACAACAATCAGTCCCAGATCGGCGCAAATTGTACCTTGCCGACTATGTGAGTGTGGTGACCCTGTACCTTGTCGACTATGTGAGTGTGGTGACCCTGTACGGCGATATAGGGTGACTGTGAGTGTGGTGAACCTGTACCTTGCCGACTATGTGAGTGTGGTGACCCTGTACGGCGATATAGGGTGACTATGTGAGTGTGGTGAACCTGTACGGCGATAATGGGTGACAATGTGAGTGTGGTGACCCTGTACGGCGATATAGGGTGACTATGTGAGTGTGGTGACCCTGTACCTTGTCGACTATGTGAGTGTGGTGACCCTGTACGGCGATATAGGGCGACTATGTGAGTGTGGTGGCCCTGTACCTTGCCGACTATGTGAGTGTGGTGACCCTGTATGGCGATGTAGGGCGACTATGTGAGTGAGGTGAACCTGTACCTTGTCGACTATGTGAGTGTGGTGACCCTGTACGGCGATATAGGGCGACTATGTGAGTGTGGTGACCCTGTACGGCGATATAGGGTGACTATGTGAGTGTGGTGACCCTGTACGGCGATATAGGGTGACTTGGAATCAGTGGCCTCAAGCACTCTAGCTTCGAGTTATTGATACAAGTCCATGTTGGTGTTTAAGTTATCTCCATGGATGAGTGATTCGATAGCAAAAGACACTTGTCCACAGGCTATTCGCTGAGGTTTTCAAAGTTACTATTCCATTGTTAGCTGATAATCATGTTTCACTGATATAACTGTGATATAAAATTTCATGCCGAAATAAAGATTGTCCATATTAAATATCACGGGTAATGTGATGATGGGAAACAGTAACCCAACACTAGCATCTGTACTGTTTTCTGACAGGTACCTCACTATGTCATCGTCTTGTCTTCCTCTTCCCTTGGCTGTAGCGTCTACTGAGACTGTTGAGAGCTCACATAAACATTGGAAGATGGAGCGTATTGCCACCATCGGGCTGTTCGGAAGTGTGTGTCTGGCGTTTGTGTACCCTGCGCCCATTGTGGACTACTCCTTGGCATTGCTGGTCCCCCTACATGCCCACTGGTACATGTGTATTGTTGTAGTTGTTTAATGGTTAACTGGTGGTGGTGGTGGTGGTGGTGGTGGTGTGTGTGTGTGTGTGTGCCTGTGTGTGTGTGTGTGTGTGCCTGTGTGTGCATGTAGTGTGCGTGCATGCATGCGTGTGTGTGCGTGTGTATGCATGCGTGTGTGTGCGTGTGTATGCATGCGTGTGTGTGCGTGTGCATGCATGTGCCTACATGTGTGTGCGTGTGCCAGTGTGTGCACTTGTTTTTGTATACATGCCTTCATCCTGTTTTGTACTGTTTTATATCATTTCATATTATATTCTTGTGTTATGTTGCATCATATGGTTACTGTAGTACCTTGTACTATACTATTGCAGGGGTATGGAACAGATTGTACTGGACTACATCCACTGGCCACGTACACACAAGTTCATGCACTCTCTACTGTATGTGTTCACGTTTGCCACCATGGGGGGGCTCCTGTACTTTAACTTCACGGATGTTGGGATCTGCAAGGCTGTGGCCAAATTATACACTCAAATCGGCTGAAGAACTGACAGAACACTCTCTCGTGTAACACACACTACGGTAGATGTGTATCAAATCATTGTGTATTGTGTGAAATTATGTGTATTTTGAATGTAGCATTCATTCATAACGATTTAGTCAATGTGTAATCCCGATTCCCAACACTGGTGTGTATGTACATGTGTATGATAGTCCACACACTACATAAGTAGTGTACGTACATATGTAGATCCATATGTACGTGGATTTACGTACATGTAGTGAATGTACTGTGAGATACAGTATATACTGTGTACATTATGTATGCCCACATATTATAATCTATGTTATATATGTATACAGTGTATAATACAAGGTGTCTCCCTGCATAAAGAATGAAAACTGCTATAGCAATCACTATACATGTATGCATGCACCTTGTGTATAAATATTTAACAATATAACATATATAATATTCATACATATAATATAGAATATATAACATCAGTACAGTAGATGTATACCATATAGGGGGGGAATATTCACGGGACACAATTTTCGTGGATGGCTCCAAAAATGAAAATTTACAGATGCTGGCCACAGTCACGTGATAGCACAATGAGAATGGTAATTTGCGAATTTTACGTATTTTCGTGGATGTTAGACCAACCGTGAAATTCACGAAAATTTCCCGCTATAGTGTACTTCATAATAACAACTATTACTGGAATAAGTGGCAGAGTCACTGTAAAACAGTGATCAAATGTGGAGAGTGGAGATGCAGAGAATATGAAGTACACATAAATACGGAGGCTCACTGGTACATTTCTATACAACCCTGAAGTATGAACATGTACATTCCAACATGTATGTGATGACATATTGTTAGGTTTGTGACTTCTTGCGATTTGCTTCACGGCGTTCTTTGTTCTGGGAATGCATGGAAATGATCAATACCAAGAGAACACATGCACTCAAATTCATATGTACGTACGTATGTATGATATCACACATGCACACAAGCACACACGGAGACTTACACATCAACACACACACACACACACACACATACACACACAATGCTCTTACCATTCTAGATTTGCACTCCTTGTACTCCTGAAAGTACTTGGTACATTTGTCTCTGTTGTAGTTGTTCTCATCTAAACATTTGTATGATCGGTCAGCCTCCTGTGTTTGGCAATATATGGATTATATGAAACATCGTCAACACTTGCATTGTTGTATTCTGTACAAGGAGATCCTAAAAAGTATACAAGGTTCTCTCAACTGTACTAAGGCACATCATTCCCCTATCCCTTCCAAATGGGGCACTATTGCTACACTTGGTTGTAAATCTTCAGTTTATGAGCACTACACTTTGCTTTCAATCACTTTAAAAAGTTCACCTAAAGGTATTCCATGTACATGAGTATGTTTTTGTGCAAATTTTATCAAAATGTGTCGGATTGTCCAGTTGTACAGCAGGATCAACTAGTTCAGTGCTGACAGGCCTGTCCAGTATGACGTTTAATGGAGTGCTAGATCGCAACAGCTTCCTGGGGAGAACCATGGTATGTTATCAACATGTGTTGTTATGTAGAACAACCGCTTACTGCTAAACAAAGTTGATCACACAATCCACCAGGCTTACTGCTAAACAAAGTTGATCACACAATCCACCACCAGACTTACTGCTAAACAAGGATTGTTTCGAGGGTTGCTCCATCGAAAGCGATCGCCCATTTTCACGAGTCAAGAAGGGAAATCCCCAATTACCCACGACCATTTAAAATGGCTGCCAAACGAAGAAAGATGCGGGAACAGCAAAGATTCTTATTCCAGGAAAAGGCGGATTCAGATAGGAATGATGAAGTCGAGATCTTTTCTTATACAGGGTATCACAACGCACAGAGTAATCCGCACGGTTGCAGTGCGATGACTAAGATACGCCAAAAAGAATACCCGGAAATTCGACGAACATTCGCCAATGGAACACGAAAAGGGTAGGGCTGTTTCTACTTCGTATGCGGGACTTCACTCTCGTCTAATGGCATTCTCAAATCTGATTGGGCAGCAGATCAGAAAGTACACGTAATATATGCAACCATTACAGCCTGTCTCCGCCTCGAGCTCAGTCTTATGTGATTAGTAGTGCTACATAGGACCAATGGTATGTCCTAGCACCTTCGGGTGTGGTGCACTCAAATAATTATTGATTGATTGATTGATTGGTATATGCAACCAATACAACCTGTCTCCGCCTCAGTATTATGTAATTAGGAAATGGTGGTGAGAAAAGGTTTGTTTGCACCACACTAACACACCAGTACCAGATGCTAGAACTAACTAAGTAGGGGTTAGATAAGAGGGAGACATCCTTCTCATCTAATTAACTTGTAATATTTAAATACATCATATATATGCATTTGTGATTGTATAATATGTACTATAATCTACTTATTCCATTATTTTAATTATGTGAATTTGCCAATGAAGGCTAGGTATATTATCACTGTCATTATTACTGCTAGCGCTCTTTATCCATATATAGTATGTTATTTGATTTGATATTATCCAGTAGTGAATTTTTATTATACATAATTTATACACAGATTTTAAATTGACATCAAGTTAGGTGTGTTGCAGATAATTGTTGATGCAAACATAATTGTATATAGCGTAAGGAATATAAAAAACAAAAACAAATGTTATAAGAACCTAAAAATAGTGTAATACAACATTTGTTTGGATTAAAATTGCAGCTTCCTGCATATGTCCGCTTGAAGCTCTTGTAGCTCTGTGTCCAATGTCAAAAGTGCATCAATTTCGTTTTCCTTTTCGAGGTGCCGCTGTAATGATTTCTCAAAGTTTTCAACAACCTGGTCAATGACATTGGGTTGGTATTCCTCCTCTTGAGCTGGACTGTATTGCAAATCTTCTGGAGGCTGATACTGGTACAGCACCATTACATTACTTCCCTTGTAATATCTTATGATGTAGAGTTGAGCGCCTTCTTCCTCTTTGAACTCTTTGCCAACCATCCATTGATAGAGGAGTAATTGTAGGGCAAATGAACGTCTTGGGTTTTTATATTGCTCATCCTGGTCACTGTGTTTAGTGTACTTGAAATCAATGATGATGCTTGCTCTGCCAGGCCTTCGGATTATGCAGTCGGCTCGTCCAGTAACTCCATAGCATTTTAGTGGTTTTTCGATCATTAAATCTTTTGGATCCATAGATTCAGCTGCAGGTTCAATCGTCTTCACCAGTCTCCACACCACCTCCCCAAATATGCTGTAGTCTTGATCTAAATTCGGCTGTACTTGATTATCCTTACACCATAGAAAATGTTTCTCATGCACAAGGTATCCTTCGATGAACATTTCCAGGCATTTTCCTGCATTCTTGGACGATTCATTTATAAATCTCTCCCCATATTCAGGTGGAATTTTAACAAAACTGCAAAACATGAATAAATTTTCCATTCCATACAAACCATCTGGTAGACCCTTAACTATGTCAGTAACCGTACGAGTTCCAACTGGTCTCACTTGGTCTTCTGTTGTAAGAAAAGATATTATAATAATAATGAATATCATAATATTATTGTGACATCGAGGTTAAGTTGTTAGTGGACAGGTATACACTACAATTACTACTGGCCCCTCCCTCTAATAGGTATGGTCCCTCCTACTTCAAAATATCAACACTGCACAGAGCTTTTATGGTATAATATAATGTAGCATCTGTGGCAATGTAGCATGTAGTGGGTGTATAGATATCATCATGAGCTACCATATGGCCGGAAACATTGGGGGGGAATTTATTTTGGCACATTGGCGATTTTCGAATCTCCCACCAAATTAATATTATCTGTCAAATTTCGGCTCAGAAACGCATAGCCAAGCCTATGATGTGATCGTTTCTCCACCAAAATAAAAATTGCCAAAGGCTATATTAGCCCCAAATTACCAAAATTTAATATAATATTCTCCTTGCCAATATTTCCGGCTACATGGTATATATGAGCGATCATCCAAAAACTCTTTGGGGATGTCAAACAGTCTATAAGCAGTACCATATTGTTAGTGCTGTAACAATATAGGTTGGAAAACATGGAGGTAGGGTACCACAAGCAGATTTATGGTGTGTGGGGTGTGGGTTTGCCTAGCTGGGACCTATATACACATGCTTAATTTGTGTCTAATCAGGTGACGTACTGCATTTATAATGACATTCATAGATCAATATGTGAGTCAGTGTCAATGAAGTAACAACGTGGGTGTAGTCCCACAACCAAGTACACAGAAACTCCCAAGGAGATCTGTACTTCTTATCAGAGGAACTTACCATCAGTATTGGTTGACATAGTGTACATGAGCTAGGGACTGAGTGAAATGTGTGGATCAACCAGGAGATTGTACTAACCAGGGTACTTGCTAAGAATACATGCATACTTAAAAAACACAATTGCACTACATACAGTATTACAAACTGTACACCACATCCCACAGTAGATTGTTCCACCACCCATTGCAATGCATGCTGACTAACCTGAGGTGTTCATAGGAGTGTCCTGACAGAGTCCAACCAAGAAGCAAATGACAACCACTGAGATAACAATCCATATTGAGAATTGGCGGAGAACTTCATCACTTGGCAGGAAGGGGCTCTTGTGAGCTGAAGAAGATGGATGGTCTGATTAATACTAGGTACAACATGCCATGGACGCATTGTGTGTATAAATATGGTGCGGATACATGCAAACATGCACATGAACACACACACACACACACACACACACCTGTCCCATAATGTTGGATGAGCAGATAGACAAAGAGATAGCCAAGTACAGCTATCACTACAGCCAGTGCAGTGGGGCACAACCACTCAGTAATATTGGGGAGGACAACGCGCCTGAAGGCTGGGACGAACAAGTAGAGAACATCATGATATGTAAAGTACGCATATAGGTAATAATATGTAAGTGTGTACTATGTATGGTGTAGATATGTGCAAACCAGCACATAAACACACACACACGCACACACACACACACACACACACACACACACACACACACACAAGCACACACACAGACAGACACACACACACACACACACACACTGCTTCACACACACTTCACCCTGTGTATAGCCTAGAATGGGGAGTACGTACATGTGTTGGTTGAGCTTAGCCTAACAGACACGTCAGACTCCACTCTCCTCCTCAATCCTTCTCCATAACTATTTGTACAGTCAGAAACTCCACTAAACTGGTCAAACATCTAACAATAAAGAACAATGTCAGCATGGGAACTAAAAATGCAAGAATAGATTTGAATATAATATTATTTATGACAAGCTCAAATCACCACTGAGATGGAGGGACAGACAAATTTGGTACACAAGGCGTGGATATGTATGCTGAAAATGTAGCATAATAAGTTTGAGTGAGAATACACCATGCTCTTAACTTGTCAGTACACTTGCTTCCGCTATCCATACATGTAGAGGGATCTGTCTAGGATGTAGGTAAATTTAGGCTATAAATCCAGAATATTCGCTCGTATAAATGACACGTCGTTGTTTCCTTTCGTGTAGAAATGCGTATATATTTTCGGTGTTGGACGTATTGTTCGTCTCCGTATTAAAATTAATGTACACGAATATAATAGCTATATGATAATAGTGGTTAGAGAGTTCGAAGATCGTTTATCGCTCTCATAATATCCTCCACGTTTTCTATTCAATACCTCTCGAAAGAAAAACCTCACTATAGGGAACAATCTGGTATTTATAACGTTGCAATTGTGCAAACGGGAAAGTAAGTTACGAATACTTTTAGTGATGTAGTTTAAGTTGACCTGTAATAATTTATTGTTGTCGATCAGAGTGTAGACTCGCTCAATAACAACGCGACACAAAAGTTAATAATGGATCCGTGTGTACAGTCACTTACAACCGTTCTTTGGCGGTCATATTGTTGGTCCGTGTCGATATCCTCTTCATCCGATAATAGGCACTCGTGGGTAGTAGCCATGTTTAGTGACAGCAACCCCTCGCGTTCGTGCACACACCCCCGCACCATGCAGTGTTGTTTTCTCTCGTGCGTGCTTTATCGATAAACGCGAGTTATAATAATATACCGGATGCTGTACAGCCAGCCAATTTTATGCCATTATGTAAGATGTACTGGTGCATGTCAAATCGCCATTAAAGTATCAATACGCGCTGTAATAAAACTGTAAAAAGATATGAGTTATTGTAAGGGAACCTTATAATGTAGGGGACCCCATCTTCCTAGAAGTGCTCAGGGGAGAAAAACATCATCGTTCAAATCGAAGAACATGATTGTGCGATAAAGAAAATTTAACATACAAACAACAAAAATATCGCCCTAAGGATATGACTTGCTAGGTTTGTATGGATTTTGGGTATGGTGCAGGTGCAGGGTATATATAACCCTATAACCACTATAAAAGTAACCACATATAATAATTACAGTCTGACTTAGGTTTTAATTTAGGTCAATTAGTCTGTTTTAGCTAATCTTTGTATAGTGCAAGCTGTCTTTTCAACAATTGCAAGCCTAAAGAGACGTCTCCGATTTCATACTAATAGAATCATCTACATTATAACCATAATTAGTAGCAACAATAACAAATACTGTACACCAACAACAAAATGTGATGTAGGATTATATAACACTCAAGGCCCAGGTAAGTGAACACTAATTACACACTCTGAGACCCAGCAGGTCCTAATTCACTCTTCAGTGATAGTAATACTGACTTGTTTGAGATTCCTGGTTGATGTCAACCATTGTACAAGTCCTAGCGAACCTGTGTCATCCATGTACAGCCGGTCATGAGGTGGCTGATTGTCTGCACATGCAGTTCTAAAAAACTGGTGTCATGAACACTAGAACAACACCGAGAGTTCAGTTATCCATCTGGCCAACTATAACCAGGGATTGTCAAGGTTATGTTGGAGGACTGCACTAGGTAGATGAGGAGAAAGGGGGTCTGACTGGATCACTAGAGTAATGTGGGTATGGTTCAAGGAAAAAAATACATCAGAGCAATAAATGTGATCTTTAGCTGCAGGTGCTGCCTTCCTGAGACCATCAATCCTTCCTCTGTGCCAAAGGTTGCATATGTTCTTATTGACCTTCTTACTTGAGGCAATTCTATAAACCTACAAATGAACGAGACAGAATTACAGAGAGTACACCAACTGATGTGTTTGTTGTGTTTACATGTGTACCCTCACATGAAAGAATACATATGTATGTGTACTGTACACAAACACTTCACACATACTGTACACAACACACATAGATAGTCACATACGCACAGCATACAAACACGCACGTGTGCATCGTAAATGTAATCTAGAATATGGAGGGGTGTGTCAGGCTTACTACTAAATAACGATGCTTTGAAGGCTAGAAATTTCGGACCCATCGACGCGATTGCCCAGCTTCGGTAGTCAAGAAGGGGAAATCCCCGAGTACCAGCGACTTGTAAAAATGGCCGCCAAACGAAGGAAGATCCAGGAATCGGAGGAAGATTTTTATTCCGAGGAGAAGGAGGACTCAGATAGCGACGATGAAGACGAGATCTTCTCTTATACAGGATCTCACAACGCGCAGGGTAATCCGCACGGTCGTGGTACGATGACTTGGATTCGCAGCAAGAATAGATTCGAAGGACATTTCACCAATGGAACACGAGAAGGGAAGGGCTGCTTCTACTTCGCAGACGGGAGTTCACTCTCCGGATATTTCAAAAACGGAAATTTGGACGGCATTGGTCTGTACACGTATCCGGACGGCAGTTTCCTAAAAGGTACGTACGTAACCGGAGATCTGAACGGTTTCTGCGAGGAATATGACGCCGAACATCGTCTGACGTTCGAAGGAAATTACCGGAACGGCATAAGGTGTGGTTTTATAAAGACCTATGATGAATTTGGAGGTTCGGTGGTGGGCACTGTGGATGACAGCGGTGCTCTTACAGGTGATGACTGCATTGTGTATGTGTACCCAGATGGTGTTACTGCCCTGGTTGGTACATTCAGCGATGGAGAGATGGTGTCCGCTCGACCGGTTCATCTGAGACACCCAGTTAAGGATTGCTTACCTGACCATGATGTCATTGGGGAATCCCCGTGCATAACCGTTGGGTATGATGAATCAACATCCAAGGTGATCTCAACATCACCTCTTGTTCCAGATTTCTACGAACAAGAGAGAGTCTACGTTGCTCCTTCTCTCATCCCAGGCGCAGGAGAAGGACTGTTTGCAAGGCGGACTCTCCCTTTGGGTCAAATAGTCTCCTTCTACAACGGCATCAGGATCACACATACAGAGGTGGACACTAGAGACTGGTCAGTTAACAATAACACACTAAGTCTGGACGAATCCACTGTGATCGATGTACCAGAGGAATACTCTTCTACAGAAGCTTATTGTGCCTCACTCGGGCACAAAGCCAATCACTCTTTCAATCCAAATTGTGAATATACTCCTTTTTACCATCCTCGATTTGGCTACATCAAGTGTATACGGACTCTATGTTGTGTAAATGCGGGGGAGGAGCTTACTTGTAACTATGGTTACAATCATAAAATTCCTACCACAGATGCAAATGATGTACCAAAATGGTATTTCTGTAAAAGCAACCAATCTATCGTTCATTCCATCCACAGAGTGATAAATGAAAAGTGATTAAGTATTCGTTCTCTTAATTATTAATTCGTTATTGTTTAATTGTATTGTATTGTGAGTATAATTACAGTGGAACCACCATTAAAGGACTCTTCCAATAAAAGTTAGGTAAGGTACACTTGTTTAGACTACCCTCCACAGTCC
This sequence comes from Chondrilla cf. caribensis, assembly GCA_964020155.1. Classification (NCBI taxonomy): domain Eukaryota; kingdom Metazoa; phylum Porifera; class Demospongiae; order Chondrillida; family Chondrillidae; genus Chondrilla; species Chondrilla cf. caribensis. The sequence continues at coordinate 764,501 of OZ026546.1, read as the reverse complement.
AAATAAGTATACCTAACCTAACTGCAAACCATGCACTCTTTCAAGTCAAATTGTGTATATTATACTCCTTTTAATTGTCCTTGATTTGGCTGTGTACGAACTCTATGTTGTGTGAATAAGGGGGAGGAGCTTACTTGTAACTATGGTTACAGTCATAAAATTCCTACTACAGATGGACAAACGATGTACCAAAATGGTATTTCTGTTAAATTCGTTATTGTTTAATTGTATTGTATCGTGAGTATAATTATTTCCGTATTGCTGTGTATATGTTAATCAGTATAGTTATATTCATAGTCGTTAATGCAGACCAGGAATATGGGTTGATAGCAATGAGGATTTCAATTGCAATTCTCCACACACAGGGTGAGGGGTAGTCTTGCATGACCTAGACCTTCCTGCATCCATTTCTTACATCAACAGATAGCATGACCTGGATTTCTCATGACTGGCAATTCCATAACAATAAACTGGTGAAATGTGTATAACACTAAATACATGTACAGTTATCTACTTATGTGTATGTATATGCACTATGCATTACAGTCTGCAATGTCTACAGAACCACACTTGCTTCGATTTCGCTTACAGGATCATACCTATATTCTTCAGAATCAATTGCCCGCCTTGCATGTCATGTTTTCATTTCACTAAAGTAGGATTCTCTGCAGCTGGCTGTGTGTCTGTATATAACTATGCATGTGTGTGTGTGTGTGTGTGTGTGTGTGTGTATGTGTGTGTGTGTGTGTGTGTGTGTGTGTGTGTGTGTGTGTGTGTGTGTGTGTGTGTGTGTGTGTGTGTGTGTGTGTGTGTGTGTGTGTACATAATGCATACATTATTCGATATCAATAAATACAAAGACAGCACACACCCAATTAAGTACCCTATAGCTAAGTATATTCAACATGCAGATGCACTAAAATTACATTATATAATAATACTGTATTATAATATAATATGTTCATGTAAGTACATTTTATATCACGTTCATTGTTTTACTTTCATATTTCACTACTGCACACACACACAATATATATATATATATATTCTGTATGTTGACGATACTACTGAACACACACAATGTAGTCTGTGTGTTGAAGACACTACTGAACACACAAAATATAGTCTGTGTGTTGAAGACACTACTGCACACACACAATGTAGTCTGTGTGTTGAAGACACTACTGAACACACACAATGTAGTCTGTGTGTTGAAGACACTACTACACACACAATGTAGTCTGTGTGTTGAAGACACTACTGTACACACATAATATAGTCTGTGTGTTGAAGACACTACTGTACAGACGCAATGTGATCTGTGTGTCGAAAACACTACTGCACACACATAACTACAGTGAACGATTTTCGAGAATAAATTTCATAAATGTTACTGCAACTCTTGCAATTTCTGATCTTTCATTTCGACTTCACCCTCTCGAGAGGCCTTCCGTTCACAGCAACTGTCTGCACGAATGCAGCAGAAGATCAAACTGATTATTAGGACAATAACAGCCACTAGCAGCACAACCGAGGTGACCAGGAATGCAACAAAGAGTGGAAAGTACACTCCCTGTTCTAAGTCATCAGTAATTGGAGGAGAACCACTTCCTCCAGTTGTCCTTGCTTCTATTGGGAAGTTGCCGCATCTGGGTATAGTGCTGGGTGGTGGAGGTATGTTGTCTACGTCCTCGGCTACGACCATTTCCATGCCTTCCAGAGCATGTTGCAGGTAGTGACAGTGGAGGAACCACCATCCCGGATTGTTAGCTTCAAATCTCACAACGACATAAGCACCAGATGGAACGATAACTCTGTCTTTGAGGGGAGCAAAGTTGTTGGAGATGTTGACTTTAGCTGGGAGCTTTCCATCAGTCCAGGCGACCTGGCTGTTGCACCTTCGATCAGGGTAACCGCATGTGATTTCCTCATGAGAGCAGGTGGCGGTGGGAAGATGGCTGGTACAGTTCCCGTATCCGATATGTAACACACGAAAGTAGTGTCCATGGAGATGGATAACATGTGCTTCCGTGAAATATATTCTGGAAGTTGAAGGAAACATGTTCATGAAGACCATTTCCACTGTATCTGTGTTTGTTTTGTACATGTGAGTACAAACCCTTCCCGGAGGGTTTGCTTCCTGTGTGTACTCACAGATGTCAGGTGCATTTCCTGCTAACTGGAGATCTTCTGGTTGTGTGACTGGTGGACTTGGAGGAGAACTGAAATGTCTGCCATTTATGGCACTACCCATTGTCACAAAACCAAAATTGAGAAAAACTGATTCACTGACGTCATTGTTGGGGACGGCTATTGGCCTTCTCAGTTGGAAGGCTTCCACATTAACACATGTGATATTGTAGCCGGGTGGGTAGTTGCGGAATAGACAATTGAGCGCTATACACGAGTTATCGGAGTAGCAGTCACGATCCACTGTCGGGTCGTAGTCGATGTCTGGAGGCCATGTTGTTAGGTCTGTTGCATCACTGTACTTGACTATTGCGTAACTTCGATGTCCCCGAAGACATTGAATTCCTCTTTTCTGAAGATGCTCAGCTGTTTCCAATGTCTCTGTTATCAACCAGTAATGACCATCCGGATCCGAATCCACTGTTGCATTCAACAGGAAGTCATAACTTTCGCCCGTGTGAATGGTGATGAAATCGACTTCTTCTGGATTTGATCTCGTTGGTACACCGTCAGTAGCCAGCATCACCAACTTGTGTCCTTGAACTGATAGACGAAACGAATAAGTATTCTGCGCCCCCACAAATCGAAATCGATGTGCCTTCCCTCTTTCCACTTCAAAGAAGGTCAGTGGTACGTTATCCACTGGCATACAGCTGGCATTGTTCTGAGGTTGAAAGAACCATCCCGCTGTGCTGACCAGCCCGGAAAGGAACGGAAATATTGCAGTACCAGCTCCACTTGCCACTTGTGAGGTTTGATAGGAGTTGCTGTCTTCTACCAGATTATCAAAACCTGAAGAACTCCTGATACCATCAATTAAATGTACAGATTGTACGTGTTGATAGTCAATAACGGTGAATGCATGCTGTCCTGGTAAATCTTCAAAATCTCCTGGGTTGACATCTGTACCTTCGAACTCATCCGGACTAGTGACCACTAATACTCAAAAGAGACCGTCAGTCCTCTGGGCTCCGCTGTGAGAGTGATACCAGTGTGTACCCACCTCTGTTGGAGTGAACTTGTATGTGAAGTTCGTGTTGGGGAGTATAGGGCACTGTGTTATCATGGGCACCCCATCCATCCATGGAGTCCCCCTTTGGTGTAGTCCATGCCAGTGTATTGAGATCGACTCACTGAATAAGCTATTTGTCACAGTCACTTTCAGTTCCTGTCCCAATCGCGTCACTATGGTTGGTCCAGGCATTCGATTGTTCACCACTAACACAGAGCGCCTTGTGCCATCACCGGTGATAGGCCATAAGAATTCCTCATATGCTTTGGGGTTGGCATTATCATATCGAAAACCAAACGATCCATCTGGATTGACTTTAGCTGCTTTTCCTTTTGAATTTCTCCATCCTCCAGCATACTCCTCTGTCTGGGAGGAATTGTAAGGATACAAGGTCATGGTGAGCATTGAGGACACATTGAGTGTGAGTTCACAGGGAGTGTTGGGATCCATGGGGCACTCCAGAGATTCTGGAGCCTTCACAACTCTGGCTGTCACCTGTTGTGTGGAACCTCTAGGAATGTAGGTGATCGTGTTCCAGGAATCCAACTGACTATGGGCAATACCAGAAATGGCTAGTGCTAGTGCAAGGAAGACTATGGTCTTTTCCATTGCTATTAATCGCCTGACTGTTACTAGTTAACTCAGTCGCTATCTTTACTTGATTGAAGAGGATGGTAGTGGTATGCACAGTGGAATAGGAGACTGAGGTGATGATGACGTGGGATAATTCTATTAGTCTCCAATCCGAGTAATTGAGTAATAACAATGTTAGGGGATCAGTAATGTGTGAAAACTATGTTAATTAGTCCACACCTTGACCACAGAGGGATATCCACTCTTTGGACACTGCATATCTTCTGCCAGGTGACCCATGGGGACACTTTGGGAGGTTTACAGGTTACTCCCTGCCGGGTATATATTGAGGTGCCCAAATGCAAGAGCTCACTAATACACTGTTGCATGCAATAATACTGCAAACACAGTACATACTATGTCAATATGTATACAATAATAACTATATTACATTGTACAAAGAGTTGTGTGAATATTCCACCGTTATTGGTGGACTTGATGAATTTTATGTATCACCACATGCTCAAACATTGTCATGGTTGCTGTTGGTGACAATACACAATGAATACATAGGGTAGTAACAGTGTACATACAGTATTTTGTGTGAGTGTGTGTGGGGAGGTGGTTTGCTGGTGTTTGTCTGGTCTACATATGTACACAGTGTTCGAAATAACGGTCGGACTTCGGACATTATCCGACCATTCTGGCCATTTGTCCGATCCAACAATGCTGGGGTCGGACATTTGGCCGAGCACAATTAAAGGGCCACTGCCATGAAAGCTGGTCTTAAATCACTTTGTTTAGTAATTAAACATCCGTGTTATTGTTAAAAATCGCCGTTCTTATTTCAAACGAGTGAAATTTGCAGTTTTTGTCTACAAAATCACCGAAAATCGGCCATTTTGAAATACGCGTAATGACGTCACAAGAGACCTCAAGTAGTGTATACATTGGATAAGGAGATTTTTATAGTGAATTGTTGACTAATAATGTATGAAGTGATAGTTTTACAATGAATTTTACGTTGCATTATGTGGCATGAAGATCCATACAAACAATCCGACCCAGATTGAATATGTCCAACCCAAATTCAAAGTGCTCGGACATTTGTCCAACCACTTTGCTACCTTATTTCTAACACTGTGTACATATACAAACAAACATACAACAGCACCCCAAGGCCCCACAAAATATGCACAATGTCCACCACAACATACATCAGACTGTCATATCATTTACACAAGTATGTGATTGATGTTTGCACACTTCTCAGATCACACCTCCTTTAGCTGATGTGCGTGTGTGTTGCCTGTATGTCTTTGTGTATATACATTAGCCCACCCCCACCCCACAAAGTACACTGCCTACCTCATTGTACATCTGTCTACCATATCATGTACACAAGTATGTGATTGATGTTTGCACACTCCTCAGACCACACCTCCTTTAGCTGTTCAACTGATGATGTTATGATGGGCAACAGGAGGTGTGGTCTGAGGAGTATGATATTATATGCAATAATTATATGCAAATATAATAATAATAATAAATATAATAAATATAATATTATATGCAAACGTGTATGTTAAATACAAGGTATAAGTATTAACCCTACCAAAGCACTGTAATATCTAATAATAATAATGATACTAATATATTATATAGGATACTTGAATAACTATGTTGCATAATCCAGGTATATCTGCAGGTATGTACGTGTCTATGTATGTGTATAACATGTTCTCATGTACACATGCGTAAAATGTGTGTATACAGTAGGTTATAGAAAATTGACAGTTGTGTGTTCTGTAGT